>JALPQI010013619.1:0-21953 GCA_025490895.1 Thaumatotibia leucotreta | reverse complement strand
TGGCATGAAAAGAAAACATAATGTAAGAAAGTTACACTTGAGACCTTTTTTTGCTTAAAATACTAAGCTTCATAAATATTTAGGCAACTCGCCTGGAAAGTTTTTTCGTATGTAACAGCTTACTATTAATTCTGTGAAATACGGGAAAAGGCACTTTTACTTGTTGCTACACAGTTTTTCAAGTACATTTTTGTGTTACTAAAAATGTTTACGCGTGGGCCTGGGCATTTCTTTTTAAGTTGTACTTACCTAATTTATTATTAGAATTGGATAATTTCACGCCATTTAAAACATTCGTTCCCTGCCCTATTTGATTTAACACCAATCAGTCACTTTTTTAGTATCAGGATCGAAAATTCTCACCATTCTGTGAAGAAATAATCCAAAATCTAAAAGTTGGGGGCACAACCGCAAATGCTCAGGTACTATTTTATATTTCATAAAAATATGTAGAACATGCATTTTTATTATTTTTAGAGTTTCAGGCCCTTTCTTATACAATTCAAAACCATGATAATACACAATAAACCAAACATTTTCATTTTAACGTTTGTATGTATTAAGTCTGATCTTTATGCTTTGATTTATTTAGTATGCTTTTCTCTCAAATAATAGCAATATTGTATACCTTAGTCCCCTACACGTTTGTGGCGTGAAATAACTCCCGTGGTCGAAGGCAAACTCTAATCCCGATTGTTTAAGAAAAACAAATGAAAATCGTGAAAGTTTAGACCAATATACAAATTGTATCGTACACACCTGTCGTATAAAAGTCTACTTTGGACCTCATTTCTCGTAGTCACCCTTCTACACGAGATTACGATGTACGTGTGTTGTATTCGAAACGATGTTACTGACGGTACAGATTACAGGAAACCATGGTATGGTAGATATGCTAGATTGGCGAAAAAACATTTGAGGGGTACGCAGAAAGAACATGTTGTTATCTGAAATAGATCATAGGTATCGTCTGATTGTATTTTAGATGTAAACTTGGAGAACTTTAGTGATTTACAGTAAACCAATTTGTTAAGAAACTTATTAGTAAAATAAATGTTTAAAGGTCATAAAAATTTTATCGTAGAAACTTCTATATTATTTGGTTTCTTAAATGTCACGATTGACTATTAGTCTTCTCAGCAACATGTTGAGCTATAAATCAGTTAAAAGCGATTTAAAATATTGAAAATAAAATAGTTTATTGCAAGCTCTATACTTTCAGATAATAAACAAATTGTT
Source organism: Thaumatotibia leucotreta (assembly GCA_025490895.1). Lineage (NCBI taxonomy): Eukaryota > Metazoa > Arthropoda > Insecta > Lepidoptera > Tortricidae > Thaumatotibia > Thaumatotibia leucotreta. Next base: position 20,714 of record JALPQI010013619.1, on the reverse strand, counting down.
TTAAAGAAATGATTAACCATCATGTTGTTCGAAATCCTTCATTTAGTACCGTCGGATTTTCTGTAATTACTAAGTATTGATTTACTTACTAAGATAGGTTACTGTACCATATCTGCGCTTATTGTGATCTGTGGCGTTGGTAACACTTTTTTTGTATAAAGATTTTAGGACGAAGATTTAAGTGTTAATTTGCTTTGACAAAGGAAAGGGAATATATTTATGATGTTTATCAACATATTGACGTTAACTTACACTTTATGACTTTATGTCAAATTATTTATATTTATAAATTATGTGCCATTATTTATTTATGACACGATTTTTGTGTTTTAATTTATAATGCACTGATGTTACAGTTCTTAAAAATTATTAAGTTTCATTTCACTTAAACAATCTAGTCAAGAATACCAAAATGGATTACTAAAGGTAAAATAATCTTTACGAAGTTATATTTATTTTAATTTACTTACAATTTCTTCTGTTTTTACAACAGTTTCTGCCAAGTGAACTATTACTTTAATGCAGGTAAAACAAAACGTAGCTAGTTACTTAATATAAATAATTATAGTCGAATGACAACTATAACTTACTATGAATCAAATACCTACTTGAGATAAAGCTCGTATGTCAGTACTGAATCAATATACTGACACAAGAGGTTGCTAAAGAGTGCTGATAGTTTTTGTAGTGAGATTTGGTTGTTAACCGACGTATACAGGGTGTTGCCTGTAACAGGAGCAAAAAATCAAATGGAAGACTCCTCTGACTGCCTCTAGTTATTCGCAAAAGGTCCCAGTGTTTTAAAGTTATCCATTAAGGAGAAACAGTATGTTAAAGTTACGACCTATGAGTGATGTATCTAGGTATCACAACATTGTACCTTATTAATGATTAAACATATTGGTAGTTCAGTGGACATAAAACTAAATGAGCTAAAAAGTTTTTTTGAAATCATGGTTTTTTAACTGGTTTAGCAAAAAAAAATTTTTTTTTTTTGTGTTACACCGATTTAACTTTATTGGTATAAGTCGACTGCAGTAAAACTACATAAAAAAAAAGGAAAAAAAATTTTTTTTTTTGCAAATTTTTTTTTTTTTTTAAGTTTTAACTATTAAATTATGACTATTTATTGGGTTATTAGTGTACCGTTTCATTTTTTGCTCCTGTTACAGGCAACACCCTGTATAATATACTTTAGATCTTCAGTACAACAGATTCTATTGTATCTTTTTTACTACCCTAACCTTTATTAGTTAGATAACATTATAAGTCAATATAATACGTATGTTAAATACATTTTGTAAAGTTTTTCAAGTTTAAATAAAAGGATTTGTTACTGAATACTGTTTTATTTCACAAAACACAGTCTTAATGGAAAAAAAATCTGATGAATAATATTAATAAGGCAAAAAAAAGTTGTGGCTAGTAAGCGACTATTATTATAAAATACACACTTAAACACATTTAGATATGTGTTTCAATCAATATCAAATGACTTGAACATATACCATCCGTCAGTAGAATAAAAAAAATGTATACAAACCTAAAAACATGCATTAATTGTTCCATAATCACGCACTTTTTGCCGTGTGGTGACGACAGTAAGGATACATTTGTCACCACCCCAACTCTTCCCGCGGGAGTCGTAAGAGTCGACTAAGGGATTGAAGTGTCACTGACCATTCTTTGATTTGATTGGTGACGGGCAGCAGCGTCATCATAGTGGATACATTACTACGATCGCCAATCCGCTTGCCCAGCGTGGTGATTATGGGCATTTACCTCCTAAGGCTTCTATACGCATAGTTGATAGGAGAGGCCTACGTCCAGCAGTGGGCTGAGATAGGCTGATGATAATGATGATGACGCACTTTTAGAATACAATCTTGGTTTTATTACGAATTCAAATCCTTAAGCCTTGAGTCCTTAACCCACGTATATTTTTAGTTAATATTATTGATATTTATAAGTATTAACATAAAAATATGTCTGCAAACGTGTTTCACGATAATGTGTCAGACGTCGAATGCTATGGAAAGTCAGCCATATTTGTTTAATTTTTTTTATTCTACTGAAGATTGGAATAGAGTCGATGGTCGTTGCTAAGTTACGAATATGGGGACAAGTCTTTTTGTTTCAAGATAAGTTTTTTTGCACGACATTATTAAATTTTTTTTGGATGCAAACAACTTAACAATTACAAAAAAATAGCTTAAAATTCAACTGCAGTACAAATAACAAATAACATAGGTAGTAAACCCTTACAAAACTTCCGACAACTGTCAGAATTATACTACTTACTTATTCTGATCGTTTCTTTGCAATTTCCTTCCTAATCGAGTCCAATTTTAAGGCAAAATGGGCTGCAGGAAGAAGGTAAATTGAGGCTTGGAAATGTCTTCTCATTTTACAGGAACTGCAAAAAATAAGATTGTCTGTTATCATGTTACTTGAAATTGTACTGTTCTTGTTCAAAATTGAGAAGCATAATTAACTGAGTTTTATAAATACAAAGATAATAGATAGGATAGCAAATAACAAAAAATCTACACTTTCAGTCAAGGAATACGGGATTCATAGAGTGGAATTTTTCATAGAAATAATGTATACTGCAAACACGCTGATCCGAAATATTTTTCTAAATATGTATAGGACAGAGATGGAATCTTTTTTTTTAATTACCGTAAACTGGGGTTACATTGATCAATTTTAAAGTTTAAACATCAATATCTTCTAAAATTAGGCGTAAAAAAATCCAAAAATAAAATAGTAACATCAACTTTTTGTTATCTTTCTTGGTAAAAAAATTTGAAACGATACTTTAAAAATGTATGAAGATAGAAAAATAAAACGTTGTGATCAAAGTTAAACTGACATTGGGGTTACTTTGATACCTTATGTTTTTTTTATGGTACTTGAATGTAAACCCTTATAGGAGTAATTTCTCCTAAGAAAATAAATAAATCCGTTCGCAGTATCAAAAGTTACAACAATTTATGTCGTTTTGGGGTTATTTTGATCAAATATTTGTGATCAAAGTAACCTCGATATATTATAAAAAAACTTCAGTATTCAACTGTATTAAAAACAAAAATCAACCATTGAAGAGAGAATAATCTTCTTATAAAATAGACAGTCAAATGGATAGACATACCATAACCAACTATACGTAAGATTCTGATCAATGTGATAGTATCACCCCATGTAGGTGATCAAAAACACCCCATTCAATAAAAACAATTATTGAAAGTATATAGTTTGAATTGAAGACCCCAAAACGTTATATTTGTATACCTAAACACTTGTGACAAGTTAATTGTGATTAAGAACCGTTTACTCCACTAACCTTATTGTTAGTTTAGAAGTTATTTTATACACGAAAAATAGCAAAAAGTATACGTAAATATAAACACGTGATACGCTATTCTAACGACCGTACTCATTTAAAGTGTCTAAACAATTAATAAGGATAACTATCGTTCTTGCCAGACTTAAAAAAAATGTATACAGATGCGTTTGGTAACGGAAGATATTCGCGATTAAAAATAAAAGAAGTTTTTATCAATGTAACCCCAAAGTTCAAAGTAACCCCAGTTTACGGTAGCTTGTATATTATTGGCAATCCCTGAATTTATCATTAAATAAAAAAACATATTTAAATTGTCGTTGGGCTGATTTGTAGAAACAAAAATATAGGACGTTTTAAACGAAATAATTTTAATTCTTTTAATCATCAATAATTTACTCGCAATTTTTATATGTGCGGAGTCATCTGACGATAGAGTTACACATTTCTCAGATTAGTTCGAAATTTCAGGGGATATTCCAATACAATCTAATATTCAAAATGATTCCACTTGTACTATAAATATTTTTAGACTATTTGAAATCCGCTTGTTTCTAGTATTTTCTATGAAAAAAAAATCCACGTGAGCCATATTCATTGACAGCGAGTGTAGATAAAAATGATACTACGGATGACTAAGGACTTATTATAACATTGTACGACGGAGAAATATGTCGAGCACTTTTCGACTCAAGAACCGTGAGTTACCCACGTAAAATAGCAGTGCTTGCACTGCTGTGTTTCGGTTTGGGGGTAAGATAGCCGATGATACTACTGGCATAGATAGAAGCAATCCGTCTAAGTCCTCGGGGTAGGCAGCGCATAATAAGCGATTTTTTGGTCACTGTGTCCATGGGCCTCAGTTTCTGCTTTCCATCAGTTGGGCTGAGAACGCAGTTATCTACCTTCGTCACATTAAAAAAAAATGTAGTATGAATGAGTCTGTGTAGAAAGTCTAGAATATAATAGGAAGTGCACAATTAAAGGTGCATTGAAACTATACGAGCATTCGCTTATTCTATTCCCACTCTACGAAATTCGTTCGTTACACAAAACGCAATTCATCGAAATCGTCGATGTCGTATGTGGGGGATAGAATGAGCGAATGCTCGTTTGGTCTAAATGTACCTTAACGTGAAAACCTTTTCTCAAAGGTCAATCTCAATACCAAAAAGCTATTTTCATTCTTCGTGCGAACAGGTGATCAATAAGATTGATTTCTACTAAATAAGCATTGATTAGTGTTTCCGTTTCTCACAAAAAGAATGAGATTACTCTTCAAATATCCTCAAAGGAAATTAAGTTCTTACCGTAAGACGCGAGAGCCCAAAATGTGATATCACAAATTTAAATTTTCGTCAACCAACTCCTAAAATATGTCTACACTTTTGAATCTTATTACAAATGAATAAAGGCAAAAATGTGTACATATTTTTGACGTCGCAATTCGGTTTAAACATGAACCTTAAATATTCACAGCTTAAGTCGAGATTGTACATGTTGACGTATTTTTTTATGCGTACAGAAGACCTATCAACCAACTTCAAAAGTTTTCGAGCATCTATCTCTCCCCAACCGATGATGCTTTAGTAGGAGTAATAAAGATAGAAGCTTCAAATGTACGATTATCGACTATCGCGGGAGGTTACTGTTTTTCCATTAACTGAAACTACTGGACCGCAATTTTATTTTCAGTGAAGTTTGAATCTTGAATTAAACTGGGAAAGTTTTTGGCTTGTGTTTGTAAGAAAATATCTCAGACAAGGTAAAAAAAGGACACAGTGAGGTGTGAGATTGAGATTCCATTTAAAGGTTCATTCAGACCAAACGAGCATTCGCTATTCTAAGCCCTACTCTATGAAATTCGATCGTTACACAAAACGTGATTCGTTGATTTCGTAGAGTGGGGGATAGAACAGCGAATGCTCGTTTGGTCTGAATGCACCTGAAGAGATCATCGTAGCCGCCATTAATGCAATTCAGTTTAGGTTCTGCTTGTCAGTTTTTGACAGTTATTCTATAAAACTGACATATCGCAATTCAGATAAGGTCCTAAACTGAATCACATTAATAGATCGTGAAAACCCCCAGTTCGTACTGTAAACATTAATGTTATATTACAATTTGAAATTGGTGAGCATGCCGAACTAATTCTAGTAAAACCAAGATTACCTTGGTACTTATACTATGTAGCCATAGAGTCAAAAACAATTGTGTTAATTTTTCACCAAAATTACCAAAACACTACAGTCGCCAAATCAGATATACCCTAGCATCACGAGCGGTCAAAAATATCTAAACATGCCCTCACTGCCATTAACAATAGAGGCGTGTTCAGATATTTTTAAGTAGGAGTACTTACGGGCGCTACGATATATCGACTACGTATACAATCACAGTTGTACGCGTTCACCCCTACCGCCAAGTTTACTCAAACTATCGCCTATAGCTGTGATGGGCGTTTCGTTTTATTTCTCTTATCGCTAACGGGGCCTGTAAGTGCGAGCGATTTCTCTAACGATGTGGGAAAAGATGAAGCGGGAGCGGATTCCGTTTCAACAAGGGTTTTCTCGTATCACATCACATACATCATCACTTCATCAGCCTATGATAGTTCACTGTTGGACGTAGGCCTCTCGTATTAACTATGCGTATGGACGCATTAGGAGGTAAATGCCCAAAATCGCTACGCTGGGCAAGCGGATTGGTGATCGTAGTAATGTGTCCACTATGATGACGCTGCTGCTCAACATGAATATTTTATCAAATAATGGTCAGCGACACTTCAATCCCTTAGATGACTCTTACGACACCCGCAGAAGAGGCGGTGACAAATGTATTCTTACTGCCGTTACTACATGGCCAAAATGTATTTTTACTGCCGATGCTTTTATCGTATAATGGTGTATTTTGTCACTACGTGTAACATGTTTCGGAGAGACTAGGTCTCCATTATCAAGCACTGGGCCCGTGCTAACGCGGCGAGCGCGGCACGTACAATACCACGTTTTATCCTATTCACGGGCGGGACGGGTTTAATCATATGTGTACATGATCTCCTCCTAAAAATTGTTCGATTTTTTACCGTCAATAGAATAAGTCATTAAAAAAATTCTATAAGTAATACGTCTTAAGCTTCCATAAAGAATTATTTAATATTTAAAGATAATCTGCAGTAATGATTTGAATCTTACTTGAAATTTACAGTTCTTGATAGCTAATAGGAAGGAGAACACTCACAGATAATAATGGTGTTTTTAGGAATTTTAATATAGCATTTGGTTTGTAAAAAAGACGGTTAATTTAATTAGTCCTTTAACATCCTTTTATTTAACTTGAAACTTGTTATATTCTGAGTGTGTTTAGGTTGTGTTGTGAGCGTAATTAAAATAAATCCCGCGGTTTTATCCAGTTGTTTTTGTATTAAAAACTCAGTTGGTATTGATATTTCCCAGAATTTATATTAGAAAGTATTACAATATTTTTCAACTTTTCAGTATCCAAAATCACGTGACCTACTTGAGGGTAAGCCTACCCTCAAATCGGTTTAGAAAATAATATTATATCACGAATGATCACGATCTGGGGGTGTCCATTCATTTTACCGACAAACGTTTAATCGAATTTCATTTCATCGACAACGATTCATCGAAACTTCAGTACTAGGAATTTCGTTTGGCATTTTTTTGTTACACATACTATTAATTTAAAAAACTTTTACTGCACTGAAAAACTATTCAACGAATATCACTTGGTCAGTGATTTGTTTCAAATTATTTTAATTGTCTCAACTACTAAACTTTGAAATTCATTTTTTCGACAAATTACTACAATACATTTTTATATGTCGTACATTTATACATTTTTCGGCTGGGTTGGAAGGGGGCTGAGGACTTGGAAAAAATTCGATGGATGTTGGTGGCATTATGACATGTATTTTTTATTCATTTAGCGTGCAGAATACGCTAAAATAAGCATGTTTTGTAGGAAAAACTTTTTCCCAAAATCAACCTCTATGTTCATAAACAGTAGTTTTGAAAATAAATACTTTGAAAAAAAAATGGCCGAGTGAGCGAGCGAAGCGAGCGAACAAAACCTACCGAGGCAGATCCGACTTAGACTTCGAGGTTATTTTTTTTTATTGCAACCCAGAAACTCCGATGTAACTGCGTCTAGATTCTATAACAAAATATTACAAATTGAAATAATATTACGCGGAATAAATATTACTAAACTAGCAGTTACCCGCGGCTTCGCCCGCGTACTAATATCTATTCACTGCGTGTTAATGTTTTCCCGCGATTATCTCGCATTTGCCTTAACCGATTTAAGTGTGGCGGGTGGTGCTTTTACCCGCGGTTCGGCCGCGTTTTATCAATTTTTATCACGGGCGTTTTAAACTTAAAACCTAACTTCGAGATGGCAAACTTTTCTTGCAATTTTGACTTCAAATTCCGTAGGAATCACGCTATCATATTATGGTCATCTTTACCATCTGGTAACCGACAAATGTTTTTTATCATTAAAAGTTTACATACACTCACATAGGTGATTGTTGTGTTTTGATGATAAACTATCATTTGTCGTTTCCCAGGACTTACAAAGATGACCATAATTAGCCGAGCTGATTAACATTTGAAGTAAATCAAAATTATTACAGTTTCTTGCAAATTTGACTTCTGCTTCATTATGATGAACAGATCAGTCAGAACTTCAGATTAACACCGATTTTTATGACGGACAATATCGAAACGGAAATTGAATGAGGCAGCCTTTTTTGCAGTTTGTCAATAAGAACCTCTGGGATCCCGATACATCGAATTACACAATTGGATCAAAAATGACGAAATTTATGGTGACGGCTGTTTTGACTTTATAAAAAAACCTCTTGATTACACAGATAATATGTACTTTTGATTACTATTGCGTGAAACTCAGGAAAACTTAAAAGGTTATTAACGTTGGTTAACATGCTATATTTAGAATTTTTTGAATCAGAAACAAACACAAAAACGATATCCCTGTCATAACCCGCAAGCCCATGATACCATAAAAGAGGAGATGGTATTTCACGTACACCTCTGTACAGCGACACGATAGACTATAGAAACGATAACCATGTTGTTTTTTACTGTTAACCTTTTTACCACTTTCACGAGTTGAATTCTCAAAAAACCCTAAAACATCTCTTTAGTCATTTATGTTTGGGAATACTCCTGTGAAGTTTTGGATAAAAGAGTTTAAATAGTTTCCCCATACAAACTTTGGACCCCCATTGCACCCTCTAATGAGTGGATTTTGACTTAACCTTTTTTAGAGCACTCCTACACCCTCAAAGAAGCCTACGCGCTATATTTGGAATCTCTAGAACCAGAAATAAACATAAATAGTAAAATTATATTGATATTTTTCGAATTTGACCCTATCACACCATAACCGTGTACATAGTATTTCACGTCTGCCGCGTTAAATTTTAAAATCATTATTATCTTCGGGACGTAGAGTCCCGATAAACCTTAGAAACGATACCCAACTTGATTTTTTCCCTTCATCACCCTTTTTACCTTTTTCAGGCGTTAAATTTTCAAAAAACCTGCAACATATCTTTACTCTATTAGTTTGAAGAATACTCCTACGAAGTTTCGGACAAAATAGTCCAACTAATCTTCTTTCGCCATTCAAAATTTTGGACCCCCATTGCACCCTCTAAGGAGTGGATTTCGACTCAACCTTTTTTAGAGCAATCTTTAGAAAGATAGAGATGGAATCTTTAGAACCAGAAATGAACATAAATAATAAAACTGTATTGTTTTTTTTCGAATTTACCCCATTACACCATAACCGTGTACATAGTATTTCACGTCCGCCGCGTTAAATTTCAAAATCGTTATTGTATTCGTGATCTACGTCCCGATAAACGATACCCAACTTGATTTTTTCACTTCGTCACCCTTTTTACCTTTTTCAGGGGTTGAATTTTCAAAAAACCTTAAACATACCTTTACTTAATTACTTTAAAGAATACTCTTGCGAAGTTTCGGATAAAATAGTTCAACTAATCTTATTTCGCCATACAAACTTTGGACCCCCATTTCAACCCCTGAGAAGGTGAATTTTACAAAACCCTTTCTTAGTGTTCGTCTAATACACCATAAAAGGAACCTACGTGCCAAATTTGGAGTCTATAGGACCAGGGGTTTAGGCTGTGCGTGCATCTTTATAAGGAAGCTTCTTCTTTTACATATATAGATTTAAAACAAATTGAAATAAAAAATCCCGTAACAAAAAACCTCGATATAAGCTATACACATAATAACTCAAATACCATTTAAAAGTCCTTGATTTAAATTGATTGGAAACGATTCTTCGACAGAACGACTGGTCGATAAAATGAAAATACTTGAATCGTTGTCTTTGAAACAATATTCGATTAAATGTTTGTCGGCGATTCAAGGGTAAACCCGATCTGGGTCTTATATACACCAAATATCACCAAGGGAGATGGAAAAAATAAACGAGCCCAAATAAAAAAATGTGTGGAAACAGGTTATCTAAAAGGGTCTAATTTTACCTCTGAATTTTACGTAATCAGTATGAGCATTACCGAACTACCTACTGTTGGAGTTTTAAGAGCAACACTGACGGAATCTACACCAGAAGCTGTAAAGCTTGCAGTTCCATCGGTATGCGTGTACATTTGTATGAAATATTTTTTTTTGTATAAAATATGTCGTAAATTATGCTAGTACTACCGACCACTGCACAATTCATAAATTCACAGCATATTGAATTATTTTATTTGACAAGGATTTTTTGCAGAGTACTACTTTATAACGGTCATTTATTTTTATGCCTTTCCTGACCTACGATGCCCAAACTTGGTCATTAACGGCTCAGAAGTCCCAGATTTGTCCGCGAGCAATGGAGCGCAGCATACTAAACTTGGAGTCCGCAAAACCGATCGGATTAGGAACACCGAACTGCGCTCCAAAACTTATATAGTTAACCGACGTTAGTGTAAAGGCCGCCAAGCTCAAACAGAACTGGGCTGAGCGCGTCTCCCGAATGCACCAGGAGTCATGGGCCAAATTAGTTACAGACCCCACAGAGTACCTGAGGCAGAGGCAGACCTAAAAAGAGTTTCACCCCGGCCTGGATTCAATTCATAGTAACTGGCAGAAGCATGAACTGACAGCGCCATGTTAGCAAGCTGAAGTGGCAACGGGCAGGCCACATTGCACGCAGAGCAGATGGCTGATGGGGTTGAAAAGTGCGACCGTGGTCTCAGAGTGGAAACCACGATTTTGCAAACGCAGTGAAGGACGTCCACCCACGAGATAAAGACCGCCAGAAACGCTGGATGCAGGTCACTTCCAACCGGTTTGTGTGGAGGTTCAATGGGTAGCTCTATGGTCAGCAGTGGATGTCTTATGTCTGAAATGATGATGATGGCAGGAGCATACACTAAGCCGTGAAGACGCAAGTAGCAAGGTAGGACTTTGCTCAGCTAGGAACATAATTTTGGCTATAAAAAATCCTTTAGGTTTTTCTATTCGCTCGTATCCTCTAACCGACACCAAACAAAAAAGGCGATTTCTCTAACAAGGCCTTCTGTTCGCCCCCCGGAGCTGAGAACAATCACTGCCGATTACCAGTCGCAGAAATGGTTATTTGTATGATGCATGGCGGATATCGACACAGACATGTGTAGTAATGACTGCTTTTCTCCTTGATTTTCTAGTTATAACGTATTGAGAGTTGCTGTTGTGATGATGAAATTGATTTGGTATACTCATGTTTGTGAATAAAAATAGATAATTGGAAAAGAGCTTCCGCGATTTTACGTTACCTATCGGTCGATTGAAAAAAAACATTTAGTTTCGCGGTGATCATGATAAAAACTATGTGGTACATACTCTGTCCTACAACCGTCGGCAGAGTAGTCAAAGGGGGCAAATTTAAAAGATAATTATATCTTTTTTTTGGTGATCACACATAGAATATTTGAATTTGTCCCCCTTTTTAAGTGCCAAAAGTTGTTAAACAAAATTTTACTGTAGTTAAGTCAAAAATTATGATGTTGTATTTTGTTTTATTTAAAGCCAATTAAATTATATGTCCAATTTTTTGCAATTAATTAACTTTTACAAAATAGTTCACCAAAATCATCAAACAAGACATACAAGGGTCAAAACAATACTACACAATAAATAAAATTATGCAAAGAATAAAGCACTACAAGATGGCCTGGGCATTTACCTTCTAATGCGTTTATACGTATAATCAATAGGAGAGGCCTACGTCCAGCAGTGGACTATCATAGGCTGATGATGAGATGGCCTGACAATCTTATGCAGATCGCCAGGAGAGGCAAAATACAGATCGCTTCCGAGCAGGCCCCCCTTTTTCACCAAGGTAACAGGGTACTTTGACAAGATGCCAATCGCTAACGCTTAATCGTCAATCGTAAACTAAAGGCAGCTAACTGTCTTTGTCGCACCAATATAAAAGAGTGACATACAGGGAAAACTACGATACGCTACTAAGCGTTAGCGATTGGCAACTTGGCAAAGCATCCAGGTGTGACAAATGTAAAAAATACTGTTTCTTCACTTGCAGGCAACGCTACGGTTACCGCTAACCATCGGACGGGCCGTGCGATTGTTTGCCACCAACGTCAAATTAATTACAAGAAGTTTTAGATTTCAACAATAAGTTCCGACTTTTTAGCGAAGCAAAATTACAACTGTCACAAAAACACGATAAATTGTAGCGAAAAGGTCGAACACCATGTCAAGAATTAACGAAAATAGTTTCAAGGTTTAGGACAATTGCCACGACTTTTGGAAATTAAAAGAAGTTTAATAACGATGTAATAACGTTATTAGTAATATTATATTTTGCAGGAAATAAAAAAACGGATCATCCGATAAGAAGCGGTAGCCTATGGAGGCCGGCGATGTCAGTAACAGTGGTATTTATATAATTGTCACACCCCTGTTATCATGGTGGCTATAATTTATGAAGGTCTATGTTCATCATGTAAGAAACATCCTATTTTTATTATGTGTATGGCCTTAAATTGATATGATATGTATGCACTTAGCCTAAACTCTCTGGTTCTTGTCTGTGGTCATGATAACTTTTTAAAAAGCACTGTCAGATTCTGGTTTTGGAGGGAGTTAGAAAAAGGGCTTTGGTAGTAATTATACTCAAGATAATTTATGTTAATTGTTATTAAACAAGAAAATCAACACTTCTTAGTTTGATTTCTATAATTAGTGGACATAATTTAGGTAAAATGATGATGATGCCTCGTACATAATTCGCAGTCGCGGTATTCCGATAAATTCTAGACATTGTTACTACAATTCCCATGTCAGACTGGAATCCTAATAATAACAAAGCAGTGAGTTAATTGGTGTACTCGTGTAGCTAAAACATGTCTGACACATTTCTTATCTTACATAAGACGTGATGCCTCGTTCACATGAAATTGCGGTAGTTATCATTTAATTGCTCACAGAGAATCCACGTAATTCCATAAAATACCTTATTACTGAAATGACGTAACTGACAAGCTTTTTAAGGGGATCTACGACGTTTTAAGTGGCAGGGAGGTTTATGAACAGAGTTACACAGATGGTGTGAAGTGCCTGCTAAATTACATGAGAATGTACCTACAGTGGAACAGGGATGGTAACATTTGATGAGAGATTCGGTTTTAGTAACTTTTGGTGAAGGATTGAAGCATACTGATCGATTATAATAATATTTTCTGCCCTCCGGCCGGCAAATAGCACATTGCCGACCGCTGCGCTAAACTAAGTCGCCGCCTGCCGGCTCCGTTGAGCAGAAAAATACACACCTCGGCCGTTAAATGGGACAGCCTCGGATCACATATTTGTCGGCCTGGGCTTCGCCTCGGCCTACAATTACTCGTCATCCGAGACATTTCCCACTTAAATGGTCTTAGCATGTAATCTACTATTTTATCATGCATATCATAACTTTTAAATTGACATATATGAGAACAATTTTATTCCCTCATCTTAATTCCCGAGTCTTAAACATACGATGTGTGGGTGTGTAGATGTGTATATTTTATGGATGTATGTGCTATGTCTAGTCCACCCTTACTAATTAGTCAAGTATTCTATAAGACATTATAGAAAATATTGATGAGATCGAAAGGGACAAACAATACTTAACTTTATAAATAAGGGGGGGGGGGGGGGGTAGTTTACATCCAGTGGCAATATTGAATGAAGTAACAAGGCAAAGATTTTTTTTAATTATAAGAACAAGTGTTGTTACAGAAAAGTTTAAAACAAATTTTGTACAAATGTGATTAAACGGTAAAAACACGTTTAACTAGTCACTCCGCGAGACATGTTTCGGAGAGCCTAGGTCTCCATTATCAAGCATTTTTCCCGATAATGCGAAGCTAGTCTCTCCGAAACACGTGAGTTTAACCGTTTTATTATATTTATAGTTATTATCTCACGAAAATTTTTATATATTTTGCACAAAGTAACAGTGAAAATATGATTTTTAAACGGTTTTTATTAACTTCACCGCGTATCAACTGTCGTCGATGCTTCAAATCTTGTGATCAAGTTTTCGACCACTTCTACTGCACCGAAAACAATAAAATTTGGAACTCTTATCAAGTCCCCATGACAATGCAATATTATAATATTTGTATCCTTGTATCCTCAAAGCCTGATGCTGCAGACGTACTGCTTACCTTAACCGAGAGTGTTAGACACGTGAAAATGAAAGTATAGCATGTTCGGCATAATCAAATACTAACAGCCTGATCTTGACTTCCAACTCCTCACTCCTGATGCTGCAGTACTGCCCACGATAACCGCAAGATTTATCTTTTATCGATATCTTGATTTTAAAAAAGTTCTTTAGATATTAACTAGAAACATGCGAATTTAATACTAACGTCCAAGGCGTCCAACTCCTCAAATCTGATACTCCAGTGTTACTGCCTGCCACAACCACACTGCTTTAGATATTTGGTAGAAACATACGGATTTCATTATTATCATCATCATCATCATATCAGCCGAAAGACGTTCACTGGTGAATATTGGCCTCCCCCAAAGATTGTCCGGCCCTGTGCCACCTGCATACAGCGACCTTCACCAGGTCATGAGTCTACCTTGTGGGTGGCCTACCCAAGATGTGCCTTCCGGTACGTGACCGCCACTAGAGAAACTTCCCGCCCCAACGGCCATCGGTACCACACGCAACGAGCCCCGCCCACTGCCACTTTAGTTTAGCGATTCGATTTAGCTGACAGAGTGACAGGGTGAGTGGATCGCGTAGGGTGAGCCGTCGGGCCTGCGCCCCTCCAGCTGACAGAGTGACAGCGTGAGTGGATCGCGTAGGGCGAGCCATCGGGCCTGCGGCCCTCCAGCTGATAGAGTGGCAGTGTGAGTGGATCGCGTAGGGCGAGCCATCGGGCCTGCGGCCCTCCAGCTGATAGAGTGACAGTGTGAGTGGATCGCGTAGGGCGAGCCATCGGGCCTGCGGCCCTCCAGCTGATAGAGTGACAGTGTGAGTAGATCGCGTAGGGCGAGCCATCGGGCCTGCGGCCCTCCATCTGATAGAGTGACAGCGTGAGTGGATCGCGTAGGGCGAGTCATCGGGCCTGCGGCCCTCCAGCTGATAGAGTGACAGCGTGAGTAGATTGCGTAGCGTAGGGCGAGCCGTCGGGCCTGCGGCCCTCCAGCTGATAGAGTGACAGCGTGAGTAGATCCTAGCGTAGGGTGAGCCGTCGGGCCTTTGGCCCTCCAGCTGATAGAGTGACAGCAGAAGTGGATCGCGTAGGGCGAGCCGTCGGGCCTGCGGCCCTCTAGCTGATAGAGTGACAGTATGAGTGGATCGCGTAGGGCAAGCCGTCGGGCTTGCGGCCCTCCAGCTGATAGAGTGACAGCGTGAGTGGATCGCGTAGCGTAGGGCGAGCCGTCGGGCCTTCGGCCCTCCAGCTGATAGAGTGACAGCGTGAGTGGATCGTGTAGCGTAGGGCGAGCCGTCGGGCCTTCGGCCCTCCAGCTAATAGAGTGACAGTGTGAGTGGATCGCGTAGGGCGAGCCGTCGGGCCTGCGGCCTTCCGACTGGTAGACAGACAGCGTGAGTGGTTATAGCGTAAGGCGAGCCGTCGGGCCTGAGGCCCTCCAGTTGATAGACTGACGGCGTGTGTGGGTCGCGTAGGGCGAGTTGGGCCTGCGGCCCTCCGGCTGATAGACTGATAGCGGGAGTGGTTCGCGTAGGGCGAGCCGTCGGGCCTTCGTTCCTCCGACTGATAGAGTGACAGCGTGAGTGGATCGCGTAGGGCGAGCCGTCGGGCCTGCGGCCCTCCAGCTGATAGATGACAGCGTGAGTGGTTCCCATAGGGCAAGTGGTCGAGCCTGCGGCTCTCCGACTAATAGACTGACAGCGTGAGTGGTTCGTGTAAGGCGAGCCGTCGGGTCTGCGGCCCTCCGGCGGATAAGACTGACAGCGTGAGTGGTTCGCGTAAGGCAAGCCGTCGGGCGTGCGGCCCTCCGGCTGATAGACTGACTGCGTGAGTGGTTCGCACAAGGCAAGCCATCGGGCCTGCGGCCCTCCGGGTGATATATGACAGCGTGTATGGTTCCAATAGGGAAAGCAGTCGGGCCTGCGGCCCTCCAACTGATAGACTGACAGCGTGAGGGGTTTGCGTAGGGCGAGCTGTCGGGCCTGTGGCCCTCCGGCTGATAGGCTGACAGCGAGAGTTGTTCGCGTAGTGCGAGCTGTCGGGCCTGCGGCCGTACGACTGATAGACTGACAGCGTGAGTGTTTTGCGTAGCGCGAGCCGTCAGGCCTGCGGCACTCCGGTTGATAGACTGAGTGTGTGAGTCCCTCGGGTTCGCGTAGAGCGTACCATAGTACTGATAGCTTGAATTGACCCTTCGGACCCTCGGTACGCGTCGGACTTTCAGTCAGACCTACGATCCTCCATTTGGGCGACTGAGAGTGTGAGTCAATATTTTATAGTCTGGAAATCCGACTTTTATAATGTGTGAAATATGAAGATGTAAACTTGATTTTCTCAATAAATCAATGATAATTATACATATTATATTCCTTATTGCCAGATCTCTACTATCTAAGGTATAGTATAAGCAGGAGAGTATAGACGCTATTATGCATAATTATATTGCATATTACAAACAAAACCCTCGATCTAGAATAATTATTTATAAGTGGTAACAATTGCACTAAAAACTTGAAAATAAAATAAGTAAAAAAAAGTTTTAAGTTAAACGGTTTTTATTGCACCAAAAACTAGAAAATAAAAATTAGTTACTGGCGTAGATAATATTTTCTGTACATTACTCACGTGGAACTATTATTACTGTAGTCTTCCAGAGACGGATGCTAAAAGCCACGTTTAGCCTCTATGTCAGTGGATTAAGCGTTTAATCGGAAACTTTTACCAAACTAAAATAAAAACGTGGGGCGTTATTATAAAGAAACATACAAGCTCAAAATATGTTATGTAGCTTTAATTTTGGATTTAATCATCCATCAGATCTGTTCTAACACTTCTACAGAGGAAAATAGCTTAAATTCATTACACTATTCCTGTCTTGACTTTCTATGTATGTTCCTAAATATCTATAGTGACTTAATCGTAATTGCGTACGCCCCACGTTTTTATTTCAGTTTGGTAAAAGTTTCCGATTAAACGCTTAATCCACTGACATAGAGGCTAAACGTGGCTTTTAGCATCCGTCTCTGGAAGACTACAGTAATAATAGTTCCACGTGAGTAATGTACAGAAAATATTATCTACGCCAGTAACTAATTTTTATTTTCTAGTTTTTGGTGCAATAAAAACCGTTTAACTTAAAACTTTTTTTTACTTATTTTATTTATTGTTTTTTTACCCTTTTAGACAGTATATACAATATATATTACAAGACATTTTAATTAGTCTTTACGAACAGAAGTTTTAAAATTAAGCTTTCCATGCGAGCACCTTGTATGTTATATTACATACCTACCTATGTTTAAGAGTTAAAATAACACAATTTTTTATTTTGCTTATGATTTAGACCGTTTTAGAGTAGTTTTGTGAAAATAGATTGTTTTATTTGCTTTTTCATCACACCTGTTCCGTAAGTGCGCCAATACGCTGCGGTGATGCGGGCCGTAGGTGCGTCATTACGTCATAGTAGGCCGTTAAGGATTTTCATACAACATTACGTCGCACTAGCGCGGTCCGGCGCACGCCGCGCGCCCCGCCGAGATTTCTTTTATGAAAATGATGAAATTAAGTCATCCCTGATTTAGACCATTTTAGAGTAGTTTTGTGAAAATATATTGTTTTATTTACTTTTTTGCATCACAGGTGTGATGAAAAACATTGTGTGTGCCACGGGCGGTACAAGAATTACGAACTCGTGTTAGAATTAAGCCCTCACCTTCGGCTCGGGCTTGAATTCACACTCGTTCGTAATTTCTTGTTTACCGCCCTAAGTACACAATGTACTATTACACATTCTTATTTACCGCCCTTACTACACAATATACTATTACATTACAGCTATTCAGTACTTAAGCGAGGTAAAAACCGCCTTTTCCCGCACCTAGTATTTTCCAGCCCTCGTAACAGGTATCAAGATACGTGCTTAAAAGTAATGCCGGCTCATTAGTCAAGGAAGGGACTTGTCATTAACGTCCTTTGTAGGTCACAGTGTAATCTAGTGGCCGTCGTTACGTCGGCGAGGAGCTGATTGTACTTTTTATTTGTTTTTAAAAGTCTGAAAAAAATATTTTTTAAAGCCAGTGTTATTTGATCTTGGTATATTAGAATAAGTTCTTATACAGGGTGAACGATATGAAGTGTTACCAAGTAGATTGTTTTAATTCTGGTGTCAAAGTAATAGCGGCTTATTATCGAAAATATGTTGTGGACACCGCATTGAAGTCTTAGGCACGCAAACATTTGGGTTGTAGACCGCAAACATAAGCACGAAACTGAGCTTCGGCTTATAAAGCTCGTAAGAACCAAAAATGGCTGAAAACCGAATTTCACGTGTCATTTCTCCAGTGTAATCAGTTTCGCACTTTTTATCTAGTCTATTTTGAAGAGAAAGGTAAAAGCAATTTAACATGCTAGTATAAAATGCTATGAAGAAAGCGATCGTATTTGACTGGCACATACCACTACCCAGTGGTCACAAACGTACTGCGAGCAAATATTTTTTTACCATTTGAAGACCATAGTCAAGGCAAAAGGTAGTATATTGACTAAAAGTAAATTTAATCACAAAATGTAATATTTTTCCTCTTATTTTTTCTTAACTACTTATGGTAATAAATTGTTGCAACTAAAAAAATCACAGTCCTTTGAAATTGTTAACACTTCATATCGTTCACCCTGTAATTATCTCTCAGGTAAAGTCATAAGTGATAAGTTAAGGGTCCACGGAAAAAAACATATCCAATGCTTAAGAAAATCAGGGCAAATTCACACCACATTCTGTTAAAAGTAAGGTGGTTTTTCCTTCTGTAATTTGAATTGACTAGACATATTCTTTCCGTGGACCCTTCAAGTTATTTATTTGCGAAAGATAGGGTGTGCATCGAATTATCGATCGATCGATTAAGTCATACTGAGCACTTTTACTATGATACGTATGTGATGCACTCCGAAAGCACGAAATCAAAATGTACTGCTTTTGTTTAGTTGTGTGTTTTTTTACTGCTTTTGACATTTTTAATGGATGATACTCTGTACAATAAATGGCAATCACATCTCCATAATCAGATTTCATACATAATCTTTATCATTACCGATATGTTATGAGTAAGCGTAACTGGCTTCTGCCATCGAATGAGTATTATTATCGGATTCATAAATGGTATTACATCACATTACGCGAGAGAATTTGGCAATCGCTATTTCATTTAGGATAGGCAGTTTTTTTTAATAGTTATAGACTTTTTCATGGAGTAAAGAGTTATCATTATAATGAGAATAAGTATATTATGATTTTATTGTTATTTATTTTTGCATATTTAGTGCTTTTTAAAAACATTTCAAACTTCTTCACATTACTTCCAATGTGTGTATATAGTAACATCTATCCCGGCTATTATCTTGTACCTCATTTTTAATAAATTATTATGTATCTAATTTTTTTTCTGTATTTTATTCTACCACTTTGTCGGCGTGATTAATATCGCTTAACATAATTATATCTGTACTAAATTGCTTATTTTTTGTAATAACGGCCACTGAGCTAAACCGCGGACAGATAAAGGAACAGATGGACAGACGGACATGCCGAAGCTATAAGGTTTCCTTGTTTAACCCTTGACTACCTACGTCCTGTTTTTATCACACAACCACCTACGTGCGGTCATGGAGACCGCTTCTTCTTATGGGACCTGATTTATTTACTTTAGCGTGACTGAAGGGGGTTTCAATATATTAAATACACTTTAAATTGTTTCAGGCATTTATTAACCAACAAGAGTACAAAAATAATCAACATTTTGTATTTCAAACTTAACATATTTAATAACGTGTTGTATTTTCGATTACAAAACTTTACTAAGTGTCCTTCAGGATATGAGATTACAAAATTAAAGAACATTAATATAAATCTTTTCATTATAAAAGAGTAAAATTGATCAATCAAAAATGCTATTAAACTATTTAATTTGGTTACAAATAAGATATTTTTGTAAAATTACATGCTTTTAAAATAACCATTCTTGTCTGCCGTCGACACACAATTTGTTCGAACATTCAAATTCAAAGCAATTTTCTAGTCCCGCGGAAGACGCTGATTATTTGCACGATGCTCTAAATAGGGACTCACTAATTTTTGGGCAAGTTTATAATAAATTTGAACCTTTTTCATAACTGTGTCAAACTATAGTACCAATTATTATGACATTTAAATAACACAACCACCTACGTGCGGTCCCTGAGACACTTACAAAACGTATCGTAACCACCTACATGCGGTCTCACAGACCGCCGATGCTAGTTTATTACTCACCAAATCCAATTGAGTGCACGTCTGAACGAGTCGACAGCATGGCCGGCACTGCGGAGGGGCCGGGCAAAGGTACAAGGTCACAGAGGCGTGAGCGATGTACTTGTGTTCAGTTATTGTCAATTTTGCATAATCCAGTGTCTGTGAGACCGCACGTAGGTGGTTAAGGGTTAAATATTAAAATATTTTGTTTCTATAAAAAATATTTGGGTCCAACTCAAAATCATGTTATGAGTCTTTCCGGTGGACATTTTAAAAGTTAAGTGCTATGAGAGTTAATTTTCTTATTAGATACTTGTCTTATTGTAATT
>JALPQI010013618.1:0-38732 GCA_025490895.1 Thaumatotibia leucotreta | reverse complement strand
TAGAAATCTGTCAGACTGGTCGATTTTCTTCTAACTCGCGACTTAAGCGCAGGCGTGGTACCCCCCACTCCCCCCACATGCAATACCGTGTCGGTTATAGAAATAAATGGCGTAATAACAATTATCGTTGGCTCTGGCAGCGTGGCATTTACTATTAATTGAGGTTTTATCTACATCGGCGCTCAAACAATAAGTATTTAATTGTATGTATAAGCAAAGACATTTTTGTAGTCTACTCAAAATTAGCCAATGCAACTAAGTTTCTGGCAGTACAAGAAAGTGGAAACCATTAAATTTCAATATAATTTAAGTTTTTGGTTCGAATCTTGAATTTTCCTTTTTTCCACAAACTTAATACTTGCCGCCGACAAAAGCGCTGCCGACCACTACGCGCACAATTTAATACGTGGAAATCTTAGTTCATTTTTTTCCCACCGGCATCAACAACTTTGTCTTCCGAGACCACATTCCAAATTTGGAGTTTCCGATAAAAGTGGCCAGTTTTAAAATATTAATCGCGAACGATCGAGAACGACGCATCCTTCTTTTAAGAGTTTCTTTATTCAAACTTTACGGTGTAGGTCGTAAGGTTGTTTTTTGAATAAGTAGCTTGTTGACTTGAGTCATTTTGATATATTGCGTGCCATAGCGCTGTTGCCTTGGATAAAATACAAGTTTTGCGAAAAGGTAACATGGTATCTTTATAAGGGCTCCTTCGAACACTGGTTTTGACGGTCTGGATCTATACTCTGCTCCCCACAATATTGGGTATATCTTCGTATGTTTTATGTCGCTGAAGGGCATATGAGTTTAATTTTCTTGAAACGAGTCTTATAGTTTGAGGTTAGGGTTGTGTATGAGTTGCACTTGTATGGAATGCTCAGATGAGCTACTCAATTAGAGCTGAGCTGGACACACAGGGCTAGTTTATTTTTCTAACTTTCTATAAAGCCGATCGTTAATCTACTGTAATAAATATTGTCCTGTCATCATATTTTGTGTTACTTAGATCTTCGATATAATGTATTAATTAAGCCTCATTGGTGCGACCACTCTAGAACCTCCTCACAATGACAAGTATTAAGAGATTTCTTACAATTTGATTTGTACCATCACTGTGACATAGTTCCAAGCTTCCAAGTAGGTACTTGACATGTCTTAACATTGTATTGATTGTATTGTTACAGGCTTCACCGGTACGCAATGCGAGGTGGAAATAGACGAGTGTGCGAACAATCCGTGTCTGAATGGCGGCGTTTGTCATGACATGATCAACGCTTTCCGATGCAACTGCGTTATTGGGTGAGTACAATACAGTTTAAACCGAGAACGTGCGCTTCTGTGCGTTGTATCGTATGAAATGTCAAACTGACACTTTTTTTTACTTTTTTCGTCTACGTCAAAAAGGAATAGCGTCAGTCATGTGATTGCTAATTAGTTTAACCCCCCGCAGCTTTTTACAATTATTTAAATATTCAAATTAAAAAATCTTAGGCCCAGGGTACATATGTTTGTTACTTACTAAAGCCTTCTTGGCTTAATTGTAAGTGATTTGTCGCAAATTACACTTTTACTTCTTCTTAAATACATATGTTTAATGAATGCAGGTATCTAATAAAAATTTATAAAGTGACTTTTTGGGATTATATTAAGGTGCATTTAGACCAAACGAGCAATCGTTCATTCTATCCCCCACTCTACGAAATCAAAGAATTTCGACGAATCACGTTTCATGTAACGTACGAATTTCCTAGAGTGGGGGAGTAGTCTAAATGCACCTTTACATTTAACAGCTTTATCTATTGTTTCGATTTTATTTAGTAATGCTACATGTAAATCATTCTATATAAGAGGTAACATGAAGTCAGAGGTAGGTACACTTGCTATTCAGTTCGCTATTGCATTGCAAGCTCTCTCGCGTAGAAAGTGCTGCCATCTTGTGTCTTTAACACGTTGAATGCGGCAACATAATTTTATAATTTAATTGCAGTGCTATACATACCATTTTTGAATTGTAGGATAGTCGTACACTGGTGCGGTACAAGGCTATTTTGGTTTGTGACTAAAGGTCTCTATTTTAGATGATATATCATTGTTGGTTTTACAAATCGGTGATTTATTGATTACAATGTCTAGTTAAACAATTGAATGATCTAAGGCTGTTGTCGTTACATACTGTCTAACTTGGTTTAGGCGTTATAGGAAAATTAATTAACGATACGAAATTGACTTGTGTCGCACCAAGGGAATAGGGCGGATGCCGTCTAGTCGATGTTTTGGTAGGGATGGGAAATATAATGAAATAATGTTATCGATATCCCCGGATAGGGTGCCCACGAACGACCAGCGCCAGGGTCCTCAAGGGTCCCTCGGCATGAAGCTGATGGTGGACCTTTTCAGTTACGCATTGTAATTAAATAAGTAGTTAAGTTTAAATTAAGCGTTATTGAATACTTAAAGTTCTTCTATTCTATTCTATTCTATATCGGTTGTGATAATTTTAAAAAATCTAACTAAAATTACAAATTCTTCCGATTTCTTCGCTTCACTTCGTTTCGTTACACTTTCACTGCACTCCGTCTCTTCGAAAATCGTTTGTAACATTTTTCGTGATCGTTTTCTCAGTGCATTCATGATGAATTCGGAACTACCATCGAAAGTAAACAAAAAACACGTAATCGTTACCCCCGCACTGGCTATACTGACCTGTACTCGTGGTGCTGTACAAGACAGTAGGTATACAAGACACTTTTGGCCGGTACCGCACTGGTTGATTATTTTGTCACCTAGTGCGGTACGAGTCAAATTTGTCTTGTAAAGTTTGATGTACCTACTAGATATAACTCATAGAAAGATACATAAATGTATACTTGACTCCTTCTAACTCATAGGATTTCATAGTCAAATCGACCCCGCACCAGACAGAGACAAGCTACTTTTTCACTTCGCACCAGAAGAAAGTACATTACAAGTCGAAATTGGCATGTACCGCATTCAACGTGTTAATCTAATGTTTGTACTGCATATTGGTTATACGAACCAAAAACTTAGATGCTGCAGTACAGTTAGTTCGCTATAGAAACTAAGAATTTGAGAAAGAATAAGCACCTTGTTCCTTTTGCTCTTATAGACATATCGATAAGAGCGAAAGGGAGAATCAATACTTAACAAGCCGCTAAGTATTATTTGTCCCTTTCAGTCTTATAGACATATTGATAAGAAAAAAGGAGAAACAATACTAAGCGACTTGCTAAGTTACATGACGTTTATGAATAAGGTGGTAAGACATTAACTATGTAGTTTCAAATGCTTATATCACTGTGGTATTTTAGAAATGATAAATAATTATTATATTTTTCTTTTTTTTTTCTAGTTTCACCGGTGCAAGGTGTCAAGTGAATATCGACGATTGCGCGTCAAGCCCTTGCAGGAACGGAGGCACGTGCCACGACTCCATCGCTGCTTACACGTGCGAATGTCCACCAGGTTACACGGGTAAGCGAGCAGTGTATTGCTTACAGTATATTTCAAATCGATATACTTTTTGTGCTTTGCTGCCGTGTTACACGGGTAAGCTAGTAATATGCTATAAATGAAACGGAAAACGCTGAATCCTGAAAATGGGGTTTATTGTCTGAATATACCTGAAATATAATATATAAAATTATAGTAAATAGTGCAAGTGATCTTTTGGTTACACGGGTTAGCATATAAAGTTAATATGGCGGTATAATTATATCATTTAAATCTCATTTCTTGCCAATTTTATTCTCATTGACTTTCTTACAGCATACTACCTATTGAATTCCAATTAGAAAGTCTCGTCAGTGGGTGCTGTATTCCTAATTAATTTATTCTTAACAGAAATCATCACGGTACAAGATAGATAACACAAACTATTTGTCTTATTAGAATCACGCATAATACGAATATGAATGATACTACGAAGGTTGATCCAAAAGTCATTATAATAGACATGTCAGGATAACAGAATAATATTTTTTGAACTGTGGCAATACAGTATCACTCTTTATAATTAAAATTAATAAATATTTTTTTAACAACATTCATTTGTTTTCCTTTTATAGTTAATAAATTTAATAATAAACAGCAGTGTCGAGTACTTAACAAAACCGGTAAAATAATTCTAATTTTAAGTACATTTTATAAGACCTGTAGCTTCGGTTTTTAAGATGGCACTAAATATATTTTTCCGAATTATGTAACTTGGACTCATTTTTATTGATCTTGATATATAATACAAATTTGTACATGACATTTAAAAAAAATAGGTATTCTTTAAAAAAAAGTAGTTTTTGGGTAGCTAAAAACTTTTTTAATAAATATCCATTGCTTGACGTTGGTAACTATAAAATTCAAGTGAGTTAATCTTCCAGGAATGTCATGCGAAACGAACATAAACGACTGCCTGTCAGCGCCGTGTCACCGCGGCGAGTGTATCGATGGAGACAACAGCTTCACGTGTAACTGTCACCCGGGGTACACGGGTCGCGTGTGTCAAACGCAGATCAACGAGTGCGAGAGCAATCCTTGCCAATTTGGAGGTAAGATTTTCAACTATCAGTAGTGATACTAGTTTCACGTGTTACTGCCATCCGGGGTACACGGGTCGCGTGTGTCAAACGCAGATCAACGAGTGCGAGAGCAACCCTTGCCAATTTGGAGGTAAGATTTTCAACTATCAGTATTGATACTAGTTTTACGTGTAACTGTCATCCGGGGTACACGGGTCGCGTATGTCAAACTCAGATCAACGAGTGCGAGAGCAACCCTTGTCAATTTGGAGGTAAGATTTTCAACTATCAGTAGTGATACTAGTTTTACGTGTAACTGTCACCCGGGGTACACGGGTCGCGTGTGTCAAACGTAGATGAGTGCGAGAGCAACCCTTGTCAATTTGGAGGTAAGATTTTCAACTATCAGTAGTGATACTAGTTTCACTTGTTACTGCCATCCGGGGTACACGGATCGCGTGTGTCAAACGCAGATGAGTGCGAGAGCAATCCTTGTCAGTTTCGTGGTAAATTGATAAAATATTCAACTCTAGGTAAGATAAAATTAAATATTGTTAACGTTGATAATAGCTCATCGTTACTGTCTCATTGCTATACCGGGCACTCGGATTGAGTGTAACAGACTCAGACCGATGGGTGGGAGCAACCACTATCAGTTCGGAGGTAAATTGGTCTACCAAATAGCAATATGTGTCATTGTCATCCCGGTTACACGTCGCATGTGCTGCACGCAAATCAACGATTATTGAAATATCTGAAGAGTCCGCGAAAAAAACATGTCCAGTGCTTAAAAAAATCAGGGCAAATTCACACCTTATTCTGTTGAATTACAGATGGAAAAACCATCTTATTAAAAATAAGATGGTTTTTCCATCTGTAATTTGAATTGACTAGACATGTTCTTTCCATGGACCCTTCATCTTTAGAAATGAACCAACTAAAATTAAATTACCCTCTTTTGCAGCATGACTTACAGAGAGCTATAGCAAACACATATATTTTTTATTATCCCCCAGGCCATTGCGAAGACCTGATCGACGGCTACCAGTGCCGCTGCAAGCCGGGCACGTCGGGCCGTAACTGCGAGATCAATGTCAACGAGTGCTATTCCAACCCATGCAGGAATGGGGCCACATGCATCGATGGAATCAACAGGTCAGTCTGGTTTCCTGGTCTTTGGTCACTGATGTGAACTTGCTCAGAATTAACAGTACTCTTAGACAAACAATACCTAATCACGCGCATAGACTTCATGTGTATTTGCCAACTGAAATCATTTGAAAATTTAACGCTTTACTCTATGCTTCCAGTACATATTATTCTGTATATTTATTAATTATTACTTTTGAAACCCTTATGGGGTTTTGTGTTACGTGTTAAAAAATACTGTAAGATTAATTATTTTACTAGGTGGTGGGTAAATTTTCTTCCTTTAATTTTTAATGTCGGTTTCGCTTTGTATTTATTGTTGCTTCATATTAATGTTTTTTATTAAATTCTAATGTATTACTCCTTTTCTTTACACGCAGCAACTATTTCGAGTAAGTTCTTCAAAAATAATAGCATGGGTTTCGTAATATCATTTGCATGATAAAAAAATATATATACACGTTATACATATTGCATCTTTTTTCAAGAAATTCAACGCACGGCTTTAGATATTACTGTTCCGCCTTCAATGCTTCCGTTATAATATATTAATATTAAGGTGTGATACAAAAAATAAGTACATACCATAATCAGCAAATTTCGTCAACAAATATACAAAAAAAATGTCGACATATAGATATGAGTAGATATTTTACCGTACAAGTCATCGCCAACAATATCTGCTACAAGTAAAGCCAAAAAGTGCTTAAAATACATTTTCATATGGTGTGTAGATACTTTTGATATAAATTATAAAGGTCAGCCTGTCACTGAACCCGGGTAACCCAAAGGTACAACTGCGAGTGTATACCCGACTTCACAGGCCAGCACTGCTAAACTAGAGTAGACATATTTATGTCTAATCGTAAAATATTTACATGTCTGTACAATTGAATACTTTGCTGTTCAACCAACCACATATATATCAATTTATCGATACACAAAGTCTCGAGAACGTTCTATAAGAATTGTCCTTTAATAAAATCAAGATTCCTAGAACGGTACAATTGTAACCCGTGTAACCCACAGGTACACGTGCGAGTGTATACCCGGCTTCACGGGCCAGCACTGCGAGACCAACATCAACGAGTGCCTGTCTAACCCGTGCGCGAATGGTGGCAAGTGTATAGACCGCATAAACGGGTTCCGATGCGAGTGTCCGAGAGGCTACTACGATGCTAGGTAAGTTTGTATTACCGATGATTTACTCGTATTAATATGTGACCGAGAATTGTATGTAAAAGTTATCACTTGCCAACCAAATTATCGCAAAATTTCTTTTCGCCAAAAGATTCGTTGCTAAGCGGAACGTTTAGCAGATCTGTCGAATATTATCATATTCTCTTAACTCTTTGTTCTTTGATATAAGACATCGAATATCTTCGTAAGTCTTGGTGTACTTAAACAAGTACAATTCACCAACAGTTACATTTTGCGAACTATTAACAGAGTTCCATTTGCTTTGTATGGTTCGAATTCAAAGGTGGTTACTATTATTTTAACAATTAGATTTATTATTCCCAAACACTGATTGTAATAGTCCAAAAGACCTACCGCGATCGACTTATTGCCTCCCTACTACAACAGCAGGCAGGGAGAGGCAACACTTGGTTCGCGTTAGGACATACAAGTTTATAACTCGCAAACCATAGAGTAGATGTAATTGTATGGTCATTCCAGGTGTCTATCGGACGTGGACGAGTGCGCGTCGAACCCGTGTATCAACGGCGGGTCCTGTGAGGATGGCGTGAACCAGTTCATCTGCCACTGTCTCCCTGGATATGGAGGTATGTTTAGTTTAAACTAACAAACAAATAAATAAAAATCCTTTATTAGATTCAAAATACCACAATAACACTTAATTCATGCAAAATTCCTCGACTTGGAAATAATTTTAGGTAAGGTAGATATTTCTTGGAAATTATTATTTAATAACAATATATTCTATCTAGTTACAATCAGATATCGCGCAGTTCGAGTTAGAGCACATGACATAGTCTTTTAAATTTAAAGACATGTATAATTTTAATAGTCGGTCTGTTAAATTTTGGTGCCGTGACCAGGATATCGACTGTGTTTCTACGTTCAATGTGTTAGCAAGCGAAATTCAAGCTTTATGAAGCCCTTGTTTTTAACACGTTTACGAGCGATTTCGCTCTTAATAGCCCTGCTGATATATTTCTTACATGTTTATATGTATGTTACAATTGTCGATACAGACTTATTGTTAATATTCAACGTATATGACTCAATTGTAAAAATAGGTACGGGATCAGTTATGTGAGGTTTTTAGTTGTCTTCATGTACTTAAGATGCTCTGTGCATGTATGTATGGAATGCTATTCGTTACAGGCCAACGTTGCGAGATCAACATAGACGAATGCAGTTCTAATCCTTGCCAGCACGGAGGGACGTGCCACGATCGACTGAACGCGTATAAGTGTGACTGCATTTTGGGATTTAACGGTAAGTCTGAGTTACAGCTTTATTTTTTTTTTACTTTTTGTGATTTTTTGATTTTTTTGGTACATGACCAGTAATAAATTGTAGGGAAAGATTTTTTTTTCAGTGTATTTGAATTTTTTTTTGATGAAAAATTTTCTGAAACTTTTGTCTCGTTTTCTCTAACTTTAATCAATGTGTATGTCGAGATGAAAACTACTAGTGTAAGAATTTTAATCGTACAGGCATTTTTCAGTGACTTGTGATGAAAATAGTTTTTTGAATAACATGTCATTATCTCTTAAACTAAGCCGAATCCAGAAAAGTTCATATGACATTATAGCCTCAAAATGTGTTCAGGAATACACCTTTCTAGTTTGTCGGTTTACTTACTGGCCACCCTGTATAGCGTCGTTTGGTAACAACATCACCAGCCTTAATTGAGCTTACCGTGGGACTAGGTCGATTTGTGTAAGATGTCCCAAGATATTTATTTATTAAAAAAAAGGGGGATCTCAATCCCACTGATTATTTGGACTACGATACGAGAGCTAACGAGATTCATGTATGTTATCCAGGGGTGAACTGTGAGACGAACATCGACGATTGCGCCGGCAACCCGTGCCTCCACGGGGGCTCCTGCATCGACCTCGTGAACGGGTACCGCTGCGTTTGCGCGCCTCCGCATTCAGGGAGGAACTGCGAAGACACGTTGGATCCTTGCACGCCTAACCAGTGAGTATTTTTATCATAGACAACACTTTTTGATATAATATTTTAAGCTAATACCATGACCGTCAGGATACCAGGGTGCTTAGACAAGTTGCCAATCGCTAACGCTATCTATCTATCTAAACGAAAGGCAGCTAACTGTCTTTGTCGCACTAACATGAAAGAGTCACAGAGTGGGAAAACTACGATACGCTACAAAAACGCTAGCGATTGGCGACTTGGCTAACCATCCAGGATACTATTGAAAAAATCCTGTAGCCTCATGTATGTTTGTTTACTATACATAATAGAAATGGTCACACGTTATCATTATTTTTATAAAACAAAGAATAAAATTCCAAACTTAATTCATTTCTAATTTAATAATCCATATCAAAAGTAAATGTACTTACAACTTGGAGAAATGTGTCGCACTGGCGGCGATAATTTTATTAGTCACGTGAATAAAGCGGTGATCAACTAAATTATGAGGTTGCCAGGCAACCGATATTGTTTGCATGCGGCGAACGACCCAGTGTAATTCTCGCATAAAACCTCAATAGCTAACACAAATACAGGTTGTGCCTTAACTGCTAAATCATTTGTTATGATACTGGATGAATGAATATAAACTAGTTTCAAATACCCTACATATTCCTAATCGATCAATGCATCCCTAGATGTCGCCACGGCGGACGCTGCGTCGCCGAAGCGTCGTACGCGGAATTCAACTGCCAATGCCCCGCGGGTTGGACCGGAGCCCTATGCGAGCGCGACGTCGACGAATGTTCGGTGACAGCGCCCTGTCACAACGAAGCAACTTGTCTGAATACTGGCGGATCTTACACTTGCGTTTGTGCTAGAGGATACGAGGGGAAGGACTGTGCTATCAACACGGATGACTGCGCTTCATGTAAGTAGCTTAAACTATGTGAAATTGTCGATGAATGTTCGATAAACGTGATCTGTCATAACGAAGCGATTTGTCTGAATACTGGCGGGTCTTACACTTGCGTTTGTGCTAGGGGATACGAGGGGAAGGACTGTGCTATCAACACGGATGACTGTGCCTCATGTAAGTAGCTTAAACTATGTGAAATTGTCGATGAATGTTCGATAAACGTGATCTGTCATAACGAAGCGATTTGTCTGAATACTGGCGGGTCTTACACTTGCGTTTGTGCTAGAGGATACGAGGGGAAGGACTGTGCTATAAACACGGATGACTGCGCTTCATGTAAGTAGCTTGAACTATGTAAAATTATCGATGAATGTTCGATAAACGTGATCTGTCATAACGAAGCGACTTGTCTGAATACTGGCGGGTCTCACACTTGGGTGTGTGCTAGAGGATACGAGGGGAAGGACTGTGCTATCAACACGGATGACTGAGCTTCATGTAAGTAGCTTAAACTATGTGAAATTGTCGATGAATGTTCGATAAACTTGATCTGTCATAACGAAGCGACTTGTCTGAATACTCGCGGGTCTTACACTTGCGTTTGTGCTAGAGGATACGAGGGAAAGGACTGTGCTATCAACACGGATGACTGCGCTTCATGTAAGTAGCTTAAACTATGTGAAATTGTCGATGAATGTTCGATAAACTTGATCTGTCATAACGAAGCAACTTGTCTGAATACTGGCGGATCTTACACTTGCGTTTGTGCTAGAGGATACGAGGGGAAGGACTGTGCTATCAACACGGATGACTGCGCTTCATGTAAGTAGCTTAAACTATGTGAAATTGTCGATGAATGTTCGGTAAACGTGATATGTCATAACGAAGCGACTTGTCTGAACACTTTTGTCTGTGCTAGTGTATAAGGTAAAGGACTGTGTGATCTACACCGATGATTTCGCATCTTGTAAGTAATAAAGAGAAGAGAAATTTATAATAATGTAACTATCCAATGTTATCGTTGCTATCTTCGACAATTTTAATATATGGTTATGTTTTTTGAATTTTCCTGGTATTTATAACACTGTATAATATTTCCATCAGTATAGATAATTTATATTGAAGCAAAATCAAAATCAAATCAAAATCATTTATTTGTACAACATAGGTATGTACGTATATACGTACAGGTCTCATATACACAAATTTTTGTACCACTATGCTGTGCCTATAAGGCGTACAATTTTATTTATGGGCTGTGCCTGCATGCTGCATGAATCCCCTGTAGAAACTTTTGTGGTCGATATAGCAGTTGCAATTACATTTGTCCGTGCGAAAAGAACAGAAATTTCAAATTCCTCTTGTGCTTATATGGTTGTTGTGTGTGTGACCCCAATTCTACAGGTAAATTCACGAAAGTTGGCACGAATGGATCGAGTCAGTGATAGAAACTATCTATGTGTGGATGTCAAAATGACAGTAGATACAGGTTGGTGTACGACGACTACATACACACAATGATAGATGTCATTAATTTCATTTAGTGAATTTACCTGTACCTTACCCTACATCAAAATAGTAAAGATCCCGACTTTTTTGTCTAATGTTTCATGTGTTTTTTCCAACAGTCCCTTGCCAAAACGGAGCAACATGCCTGGACAGTATCGGCGACTACAACTGCGTGTGTGCCAGCGGATTCGCGGGCAAACTGTGCGAGGTCGACATCGACGAGTGCCAGTCAAGACCGTGCATGAACGGAGCTACTTGCAACCAGGTATTTCGGTCTTCGGTCCATTCGCCAATGGCGTAACAATAGGGTACCAGGATGCTTAGCCAAGTTGCCAATCGCTTACGCTAGCGTATCGTAGTTTTCCCTCTCAGTCACTATTTCATATTAGTACGATAAAGACAGTTAGCTAGCTGCCTTTCGTTTACAATTGGCGATTAAGCGTTAGCGATTGGCAACTTGGCTAAGCACCCAGGGCTGGCAAAATGCCACGGGGCCCCGGCCCAAGAGGCAGTGAATTTAAATTTAAAATTAAACTGAGTACAATGTGACGATTTTTACTGATAAGGCCCCATCAAAATAATTTGCCACAGGCCCCTGATGGTATAGTTACGCCACTGCCATTCGCGAAACTGATTACTATACCTAGATATCTTTCTATCAGTAACGAGCAGGGATCGGACAAATGTGCGTCATTATTTCCAATAATATGGACATGACTCCAATATTGATGAAATGAATAATCAAACAAATAATTTCTTGAAATTTGATTTCGAAGCTTTAAGGTGACTATTTAAAAAGGTTTTCATAGTTACCGGAGTCAAATATGTAATTTTCTGAAAATTATTAATTATTCAATCAAGTTACGAGTCATGTCCATATTATTGCGAATAATGACGCACATTTTTCTCATCTCTGGTAACGAAAGACTAACTGTTATCGAAGAGTACACCTATCCTAAATAAAATACTTCATATTAATAATTTCCTATGGCGTTAGAGTATTTTTATAAGTTTTTGTCTTGTGACGAGTGCTAAATAGTTTCTAGTACTAAATCGTTCTATAATCTAATTACAGTACTAGATTTTTTTCCAATTGAATTTTATTTCTAATTGCAACTAACTTTTTTCTGTAACAAAAAAGTGACACTTTTATATTGTATTCTGACTATTCTCCGCAACACGACATCTAACGTACATATTTTGTATGGCCCCAACGCTGGCCCAATAGGTACTTGAATTCTGACTATTGTCCGCAACTCGATATCAAACATACATATTAGTGTATGGTATGTTATGTACCAACGCTGGCCCAATACTTGAATTTCTTCGCAGATGTAAATGCAGGTTTGGCCACGAATTAGACAAATTTGGTTAATAACCATATGGTTACTAACATATAATAACTATATAGTTATTATATGTCAGCCTTCATAGCCTAGTTGGTAGTGACCCTGCCTACGAAGCTGGAGGTTACGGGTTCGAATCCCGGCGAGGGCATTATTTGTGTATTTATTTATGACAAATATTTGTTCCTTGGTCATGACTGTCTATGTATTTAAGTATTTATATGTATCTATCTATTATATGTATCGTCGCCTGGTACCCACAACACAAGCCTTAATTGAGCTTACCTGGAGGGACTAGGGGCCTATTTCTCGAAAGCTTGTAACTTGTAATACAAGCGGAAGTCCTTATCTAATTAATAGTGTCAAAAAGAGACTTCCACTTGTATTACAAGTTACAAGCTTTTGAGAAATGGACCCTAGGTCGATTTGTGTAAGATGCCCCAAGATATTTATTATTTAGTTAAACAGCTCCCATGATATTGAATGTAACAAATAACCCCACAGTACGTGGCATCGTACACCTGTACGTGTCCGCTCGGGTTCTCCGGCATCAACTGTCAGACGAACGATGAAGATTGCACCGAATCCAGCTGCATGAACGGCGGGACTTGCATCGACGGCATCAATTCTTACAACTGCAGCTGCCAGCCTGGGTAAGTTACTAATTTAATTATACAGGGTGTAAGTCTAACGGGCGAAGCTCTTAACGGGTGTTAAGAGCTTCAAATAACTGAGAAAGAGTACATTCAAATAACTTTTACTTAAAATTACAGCAACAAAATTATCCATGCAAAATAATTCGGCGCGCAATGTAGAGCAACATACGCGAGTTAAACACTCGTTTAGCTAATTTCAAAAGCAGATGACATAACTGCCATATCAACAATAACAATATTTATCTAAATGAAGGGTCCACGGAAAAAACATGTCCAGTACTTAAAATAATTAGGGCAAATTCACACCTTATTCTGTAAAAAATAAGGTAGTTTTTCCTTCTGTAATTTGAATTGACTAAACATGTTCTTTTCGTGGTTTCTTCAAATAGTCTATTAAGCTCAGGTGTACAGATATTCTATTTCACGAAGTCCGTTTGGTTATGAATGTTGTCAGGCGTGCATGTATACAATGCTTTAGTGTGCGTAAGCGCGGGAGCGCTCAGTCGCGATCGCGACGCGGTCGAGGTCGCTAGTGTTCTGAGTTCACGCCAGATTGTCTCACGAAGTAGCGTTAGCATGAAAACTATACGTCGAAAAAAATTATAAAACAAAATTTATTTCTTGTAAATTTATACCATCCACGCTGATAAGAATGACGATAGTAATTGTTAAAATTATTATTTTTTACTTACAAAACATTTTAATCACATGTAGGTACTTTTGCTACTACTATTATTATTATTTTTCGTATTATTTGTGCGTGGTGGATACATTGTTTCACTGAATTGGACTTTTAATATTCATCAAATACTGTTTTTTTTTCTTTGTGATATCTAAATTAAAATGCTTACTTATATAAACACGTTTGGCTTTTATTTACTACCCGTAATAATACCTTCAAATTTTAACTAAAAGATTCAAAGTATTTCAACGAAATATCACTTTTAAAAAATATATATTTATTGGTGTAATCAGGTTTCCGTGCTAACGTTCCTCAAGTTCGCGCACACAAGGACGCTTATCTGTACACTTTACACACACAACGAAAGCCAAACGGACTTCGTGAGATAGAATATCTGTATAATAAATTGTTTTTCCACAGCTACACCGGATCCAACTGTCAATTCCGCATCAACATGTGTGACAGTTCGCCGTGCGACAACGGCGCCACATGTCACGACCATTTCACGTACTACGCCTGTCACTGCCCGTACGGTTATACTGGGAAACACTGCGAGTCGTTTGTTGACTGGTAAGTTTTGATTTGTCTCTTTAGTACCCTATCCCTAACCTATTCATCCTTAGTAGTATTATTTAGTAAACAACTAACCTGCAAATACGCTTTTTTTGCTATAAAACTGTCATGTTCGCCTATACCAAGGTATTCGAGTCCCTTTTATAATCCAAAAAAATTTAATCAAGGAAATAGCAGTAATACTTCAAAAAACATTCTCTTTTAGGCTAGAAAGTTGTTTTGTCAATCGCTAACGATTAGTAGTGTCATATTTTTCTCTCTGTGTCAGTCTTTTTTATTATTGTAAAAAGATATAGTTGCGTTTCGTTTACGATTTAGTGTTAACGATTAGCATCTTGGCTATATACCCTCTTTGGAAGCCAACAACTAATATATCGGCATCACAGGTTCACCAATCACCATCAAAGAGCGATATAATAACTAATAAGTCATGGTCCGCAAAGTAATATCAAGGAACCTATACGCACTTGCGTAAAGTTCAAATTCAGTTTGACTCTTTGGTGACATGTCTGATTGACATTTTACGTGTTTGACGTGACATCGAAAGGGCCAATTGACGATAGGACCTCATCACGTGACCTATTTGACCCATCTTTGCAGGTGCGAGGGCAACCCTTGCGAAAACGGGGCCACATGTTCGCAGAAGGGGCCGCAGTACACTTGTACCTGTGCCCCAGGCTGGTCCGGGAAGCTGTGCGACGTCGAGATGGTGTCGTGTAAGGACGCCTCTTTCAGGAAAGGTGAGTTGTACTGTGTGTTGTTATACTGTGGTAAGGGCTTGTGCATAAATCACGCGAGCTCCTATAGGGGGGAGGGGGTCCAAGAAAACATCACGTTAGGGGAGGGGGGGTTGTACAAGGAGACCTCACGTGTTTTTTTTCTACGATGACCAAACTAAGAAATATTGTGAATTTCGCCGAGCGAACGTTAAAAGTTGAATGAGAGAAAGCTAGGGGTGAGACTGCTTTTAACCAAGAAACTCACCAGACATCACCAGGGGGAGGGGGGGTCATAAAGTAGCCGAAAAAACCTCGCATGATTTATGCACGAGCCCTAACGCGAGCACTCGTGGAGGTGAGATGAGTTAATGTACTGCATTTTCTTATACTGTAGCAAACGAGTACACTAAGACTTATGTTGTGGTTTTATTAGAAAAAACACTATTGTGTTCGTCTTATAGATAGACTTTAATTAATAGTATCATGGTATATTATTACACAAATCGACCTAGAGCCACGAAATGCTCAATGATGTGGGTCGACATAAGACATAATAAATACTTACATAGGTAATGTCATAACAACCTGCGTCTATAGACATTTTGACTTCCACATACTTAATTATTACGTCATAAACTCTTTCCATTCGTGCCTACTCTAATAGATTGGATTGTATACGAAACGTAATGTCCCCTCTTAGCTAGAGTAAATCTAGAGTTGGCATTAAAATCCAATGCTAGTAATATCAGCAAGATTTAATTCTTTGAAATGGTTCCAGTATCTTCAGTAAAATGTTCACCGACTCACTTTCTCACTATAGTGTTGAGTTAATCTTGAAATCTTGTTCAGGTGTTCCCCTCAAACAACTCTGCAACAACGGAACTTGCGAGGACATCGGCAACTCTCACCGCTGCCACTGCCTCGACGGTTACACCGGCTCCTACTGCCAGAAAGAGATAAACGAATGCGAATCCGCCCCATGCCAGAACGGCGCAGTATGCAGGGACCTCGTCGGCACCTACCAATGCCAATGCGCCAAAGGATTCCAAGGACAAAACTGCGAACTCAACGTAAACGACTGCCTACCCAACCCCTGCCAAAACGGAGGCACCTGCCACGACCTAATCGACAATTTCTCTTGCTCATGCCCCTTCGGAACACTAGGCAAAATCTGCGAAATAAACGTCAACGATTGCAAGCAAGACGCATGCCATAACAACGGGACTTGCATCGACAAAGTTGGAGGCTTCGAGTGCAAATGTCCACCAGGATTCGTCGGACCTAGATGCGAAGGAGACATCAATGAGTGCCTTTCTGATCCTTGCGCCAACCCTGGGACCCAAGATTGCGTGCAACTTATCAACGACTACCATTGCAATTGTAAACCAGGATACATGGGCAGACATTGCGCTGATAAAGTCAATTTCTGCGCGAACTCTCCTTGCCAGAACGGAGGAGTGTGCACCGCTATACAAGGACGCCATGAGTGTTTGTGCAAAGACGGCTACTACGGAAAAGACTGCCAGTATTCCGGTTACGCTTGCGACTCTAATCCTTGCCAAAACGGCGGATATTGCCGCACGTCAGAAATAGGTGGCTACATATGCGATTGTCCGAGAGGTCTCTCCGGGGTTAACTGCGAAATTGACTCCATGAATGAGTGTCTAAGCAACCCTTGCAAACACCCAGAAGCCAGATGCATCGATAAACCTGGAGATTACGTCTGTTACTGCCCAAGACAGCGCACCGGTAAAAACTGCGATATTTACGACCCGGATTCCACGGGAGGTTACGGGGGACTTGATATCCAGAAAGAGCAATGCGTCAAGATGGGATGCAAGGAGAAACAAGGCGATCATAACTGCGATGAAGAATGTAACACGTACGCTTGCGAGTTCGACGGAAACGACTGCTCTTTAGGCATCAATCCTTGGGCTAACTGTACCGCTGCCAGCGTGGGCATTCGTTGTTGGGAAGTATTCATGAACGGAGAGTGCAACGAAGCTTGCAACACGCAAGAATGCCTCTTCGATGGCCGCGATTGCGAGAAATCCCTCAACAGATGCAACCCCATCTACGATGCCTACTGCCAGAAACACTACGCGAACGGCCATTGCGATTACGGCTGCAACAACGCTGAGTGCAACTGGGATGGTCTTGACTGCGAGAACGAACTACCTCCCCATTTAGCTGATGGCGTCATGTCTGTTATCCTACTAATGGATGTCCAAGAGTTTAAGAGAAACTCCGTCGCGTTCCTCAGAGATTTAGGCCACCAGTTGCGAACGACCGTCAGAATCAAGAAGGACCATCTAGGCAACGACATGATCCGCTCCTGGTCTGGTACGAAAGAAGTCGGGCTGCAGGATTCTGAAGTAGCTAAAACCCATCAGATTATATTCATGGAGAAAGTACAGAGCGGCGTGCAAGTATTCCTTGAGATCGATAATAGGAAATGCACAGGATCGGAATGCTTTTTCTCTGCGCATGAGGCTGCAGAATTTCTCGCTGCCACCGCTGCGTCGAAGCATCCTTTATCGTCCGGCTTTCCGATTTTCAAAGTGAAAGGTGTCGCGACCGGACCAGATCCAGAGCCTCCTACCAACTCAAAATACGTATTCATCGGGGTTATTCTAGTATTACTAGCCGGTTTATTGATAGGAGTGCTAGTGACGGCTCAAAGGAAACGCGCCGCGGGTATAACATGGTTTCCTGAAGGGTTTATTCGGAATAACTCTTCGACTAGACGGCGTTCGCGCCGCCGCGGGCCTGATGGGCAAGAGATGCGGAATCTGAACAAAGGTTCGATGGGTTGTATCGACGTGGATATAAATGGAGGTCACATGGGGCCGCCGCATTGGTCTGACGATGATGACGATGGGTTGGCTCCTCCAAGGGCGAAGCGGTCACGTGGTCCGGGTGACAACGCGCCGGGTTATGCCTCCGACCACACTGTCATCACGGACTATGAAGAGGCTGGACATGACTCGCGAGTATGGACGCAGCAGCATTTAGATGCTGCGGATATGAGAGTGCCGCCTAGTATGATGACGCCGCCGGCAATCGTAAGTTTACATTCTGTATTTTTTTTTATTTAATAGAACTTTACTACTTTTTATAATAAAATCCACATTCACTTTTTAGTCGCCATTTATATTGGTGACAAGATTAGAACTTTCAAGTATATTTTACTCCTATTTCATGTTATTTGGGTCAATCACTTTTTTTTTGTTGTTATTCTATTACATCACCCAGGGGACAACAGTGGGATAGTTTGTTAGACGAAAGTAGGTATCATGCACACTCTACTATCATGATGAGTGGATGGACTTGGAAAGGCCACATAACTGTCAAAAAAATCAAAGTTTTGTCAATTTGAATGCTGCTAAACTGTGATTATCAGGATGGCCCAGGAGAACGTAACCATGGCAAAATATAGAAGTGATTGACCCATTTACTAAATTTATTGAGAGAAAATACATAATTCTAATAAAATGTGGCTAAAATTTAAAAAAAAAACATGACTAGTGTCGTCATCTACACAATTTTATTGCACACTAAAATTGTGCAATATGTTTGACTGTTTGGTTGTTGAGACCCACCGTAGCCTTAACCTATAGCCGCCCAGAGGCCTCTTAAAAAGTCTAATCAAAGAAAATAAATTATATTCTTTTTCCTACACAACTAATTCAAATAATGTCTGAGCGGCAGGAGGTTAAAAGGAAATTTTAGTTGCTAGAGCATACAACTAAAATTTCCTTTTAACCTCCTGCCGCTCAGACATTATTGGTTGCTAGAGCATATAACTAAAATTTCCTTTTAACCTCCTGCCGCTCAGACATTTGAATTAGCTGTGTAGGAAAAAGAATAAAATTTATTTTCTTTGAGGAGACTTTTTAAGAGGCCTCTGGGCGGCAAATGCAATTTTACGTCATTCACGCTCGACATAACCGTGCACTTTTTATAACTGAAACCCTGTTTTCCTCTCAGCATGACGGTCACGTGGACGTAGACGCGCGAGGCCCACTCGGCATGACCCCACTAATGGTGGCCGCTGTCCGTGGAGGAGGCCTCGATACTGGCTCTGACGCTGAAGACGAACAGACAGCCCATATTATATCGGAACTGGTGGCGCAGGGGGCACAACTTAATGCCGCCATGGACAAGACTGGAGAGACGAGCTTGCATCTCGCTGCTAGGTAAGTGTATCTGTTTTCCCAATGGAACTGTCTATCGAGACACCGATTCAGATGCCAAGGGGTCACGTAGACGCGCGAGGCCCACTCGGCATGACCCCACTAATGGTGGCCGCTGTCCGTGGAGGAGGCCTCGATACTGGTTCTGATGCTGAAGACGAACAGACAGCCCATATCATATCGGAACTGGTGGCACAGGGGGCGCAACTTAATGCCGCCATGGACAAGACTGGAGAGACGAGCTTGCATCTCGCTGCTAGGTAAGTGTCTATCTCTGTTTTCCGAATGGAACTGTCTATCGATACACCGATTCAGATGCCAAGGGGTCACGTAGACCCATATTATATCGGAACTGGTGGCGCAGGGGGCCCAACTTAATGCCGCCATGGACAAGACTGGAGAGACGAGCTTGCATCTCGCTGCTAGGTAAGTGTATCTGTTTTCCCAATGGAACTGTCTATCGAGACACCGATTCAGATGCCAAGGACGATCCCTACACCGGTGAGTGCTGCTGTAGGGATCCTTCGTTGTATGACCAGGTTTTCCTTCTGTCCATCGTCGAGCAGGTTTGTGCAGCTTTTAATGATTGGATGCAGTAACCTGGGCACTCCATCTAGCGGAAGTAAGCTTTTGTACAGGGTGAACGATATGAAGTGTTACCAATTTCAAGGAACTGCGATTTTTTAGTTGCAACAATTTATTACTATATGGAAAAATATTACATTTTGTGATTAAATTTACTTTTAGTCAATAAACTACCTTTTGCCTTGACTATGGTCTTCAAATGGTAAAAAATATTTACTCGCAGCACGTTTGTCACCACTGGGTAGTGGTATGTGCCAGTGAAATACGATTGCTTTCTTCATTGAATTTATACTAGCATGTTTAATTGCTCTCACCTTTCTCTTCAAAATATACCAAATCCGAAACTCACTGCACTGGAGAACTGACTCAAGAAATTCGGTTTTTAGGAGCCATTTTAGGTTCTTACGAGCTTTATAAGCCGAAGCTCAGTTTCGTTCTTATGTTTGCGGCCTACAACCCAAATGTTTGTATGCCTAATATGTTTGTATGTTTTAATAATATGTCTAAAAACACGCCTTCGCCTACATGAAGTTGTTCTAAAAGTGCGCGATTATGAAATAATACAAGTTTTTAGCCTTGTTTACATTTTTTTTGTGCTGTTGTAAAGGCTATTTAGTAATAAAGTATTATCAAACCGGAATAAGAAAGGGATTCGGGAGTACTGTTGACACCACAAATGACACAAAATTTACCAAGAAAAGAGTTGCTTATAGATGTAGTGAGTGATTAATTAATCTATTGTCCGTAAGTCCTTGCACTTAAACTATAAATATATGAATAGAAGTATGACTATATCCTAGATCGACTTATACACTGTTGTGTCAACAGTACGCTCGAATCCCATTCTAATCGCGGTTTGATAATACCACTAACCCAATAAGACGACTAACACGCCATGGCCCACAGATACGCCCGCTCCGACGCCGCGAAGCGCCTCCTAGACGCCGGGGCTGACGCCAACTCGCAAGACAATACCGGCCGCACGCCACTCCACGCCGCAGTCGCCGCTGACGCCATGGGCGTCTTCCAGATACTGCTGCGGAATAGGGCCACCAATCTGAACGCCAGGATGCATGATGGGACTACCCCGTTGATATTGGCTGCTAGGTAAGTTAAATACACCTATTTTCTACAGATTCCTTGTTCACGTGATCTGCATACCTAGCAAAGATGCCAATCTGCAAACGTAAACGATAAGCGATAACTAGAGATCGGAACTATGGGTGCAAAACATTAACAAAACTTGAAAACTGACATATAGGAACACTTTATGCTATAAAATACGAATATTATTGAAAAAAATATATCCAATTTTAGTGCATATCTCGAAATCTTGAACTGACAATATTTGGGTATGTAGATATGTGCATTTTATGGATGTATGTGCTCTTTCATGTCCACTTGACAAGTTTTGTTAAAGTTTTGCACACAAAGTTCCGATCCCTAGCGATAATTCACGTGACCATAATAATGTATGGAAATGGTCACGTGACTTTTCTTACGAATCTGTCGTTACTACTTATCGCTTATTGTATACGATTTCAAATTGTCATCTTGGCTAGGCCTGCGGGTTCTAGCCGTGGTAGTCCCAAAGGGTAATGCGTAGTCCTGAGCCAGAACCATTTAGATTTGCTGCGACGCACACAGAATTTGTTCTTATACGCTTATATTGTATGATGTGATAATGATGATGGAACTTGTGTATCCTCAACCTGATTCTGTAAATTTCTAATATTGTGTCTGTTTTCGTATTAGCTGCGATTCTATAGCACATGCAAATAAACAGCTAATTAATGCATATTGTTTAATTTTTATGTGTTTTGTGTGCCTATTAAATAAAGTAGAAATCAACCATCCGTCATGATCTCATGATGAAAGAGGCTTAAACTTCCTTGTTTCCATCATACATATCATCGCCTATGATAGTCCACTGCAGGACGTAGGCCTCTCCTACTAACTATGCGTAAAGACTCATTAGGAGGTCAATGCCCATAATCACCACGCTGGGCACGCGGATTGGCGATCGCAGTAATGTGTCCACTATGACGACGCTGCTGGCCATCATCAATCTTTTATCAATGGTCAGTGACACTTCAATCCCTTAGTCGACTGTTACGACACCCGCAGGAGGAGTTGGGGTGATGACAAATTCTTACTGCGTCACCACACGGCCATCCTTGTTTCCAGTTGGCCCTGATTTGTTTTTTTTTCCAGGCTGGCCATCGAAGGCATGGTCGAGGACCTGATAAACGCGGACGCGGACATTAATGCGGCGGACAACAGTGGTAAAACTGCTCTCCACTGGGCTGCCGCGGTCAACAACGTGGACGCTGTCAATGTCCTCCTCATGCATGGCGCGAACAGGGACGCTCAGGATGACAAGGTATGT
The DNA here is from genome assembly GCA_025490895.1 of Thaumatotibia leucotreta. Classification (NCBI taxonomy): domain Eukaryota; kingdom Metazoa; phylum Arthropoda; class Insecta; order Lepidoptera; family Tortricidae; genus Thaumatotibia; species Thaumatotibia leucotreta. The sequence goes on along the minus strand of JALPQI010013618.1, from coordinate 16,339 downwards.
ATATACTTTACTAGGACCTAATAAAGGACGGTTAATGCTCCTCTGGGCGCGAACAGAGACGCTCAGGATGACAAGGTACTTTCCTCACATTGAACGCCGGGAACGCCCGAGGGGAGTTCTCTGTGAAAGGTCCATTTTCGCTGCAGAGCGGAAAAATCACGGGACCGGCTACGAGCGTAGCGCGTAATTCTCGTTGGGAACGAAAGTGTTCATTTCACAGTATGCTTAGCATACTATGCGCTCGATGATTGATACTGTCATATCAATCATCGGCGGCATAGGTACTGCCGCAATACTGCTGACGGCTTTTATTTATTCATTTGAGCAGATTATCGTCGATATACTCAAAAGCAGATCTACAGGATTCATGGAAATGTCGGTGTAGGTAGTTTTAATTTAATTTAGACTATCATGACACATATTAGCTCCAAAATAATTAAACAGCTTATGTACTGTTCTCTGACATATATCGCTATACTATAATATCAAGAGCTCTTAATGTATCAATAAATGGAAGAGTTCTTAGCAATACATTTTTTAACAGAATGGGATTAAATCGCGTCTAAATGAAGGAAAGAACATGTCTAGTCCTTGCGAAAATCAGGACAAATTTTAAAGAAAGAAAGAAAAATAATTTATTATTTGCACCTTGTTCCGCTAAAAGTAAGGTTGTTTTTTTTTTCTGAAATGTAAAATGACATGTTTTTTCCGTGGACCCTTCAAATATTCTTCGGAAATGTCTCATTATGTTATCTCTGAGGTTTCGAGTATAGCTTAATACTAGACTTAAAATGGCTCGATGATTATCTTCTTAGTGCTAATTTAAACGAAAATAAAATGTTGACTTATTTTCGCAGGACGAGACCCCGCTATTCCTCGGCGCCCGCGAAGGCTCGTACGGGGCCTGTCGCGCGCTCCTAGACGCGATGTCCAACCGCGAGATAACCGACCACATGGACCGTCTGCCGCGAGATGTGGCCCAGGAGAGAATGCACGACGACATAGTGCGGCTGTTGGACGAGCACTGCCCGCGACCGCAGCCGCAGCACCACCACGTGATGCGTGAGTATCTCAAGTTTAAGTGTCACATGGACCGCTTGTCGAGATGTGGGCCAAGTGAGAATGCACGACTACATAGTGAGGCTGGTAGTCGAACGTATTATAACTTGCAAGCGAGTGGAATAATGGTGTATTGTGTCCATTCCGCTTTTCAAAAAATACAAATACTTTTTTTAGATGATAATGAGATCCTTTTTTTTTGTTACTTTACTTTAATAACTTGGAAGATAATGTTAGGAAGTACATAGTGCTAAAATTACGCTGTAAAATTTATATTCTAGTTTTAATGCATAGGACCATCAAACCTGCCAGCATTTTTTCATATTATTCCTCGTAAGAGTGTAATGTTAGTAGTGTAATCATTATGCAAATCTATTATTATTTATTACTTCATTTATTTGCACAGGATGTCAGTTCTTGAACTAATACATTAATTATACTTATCTAGATGTAATAACCTTTACAATTGCATCACAAGTAAATAAACAGACGATTTTCTCTCTCAACACAGGCATTTCTTGCTTACAGGCACAATCCCTTTTATTATGTTTTTTAAAATGTATTTTAATTAAAGTAAAGTCGATGTAATGGTCGCTTCCATTACGGTTGACATGGGTTTTAACTAATGGCTAGCAATAACGAATGTGTTCTCCCGACAGAATCGCCGAACCCTCACCCGCAGCTTATAAGCCAGCCCACGGTGATCAGCTCAGCGAAGGGCAAGCCGAAGAAGCCGCGGGCCAAGGCTGGCCCCGAGAGCCCTCAGGAGTACGACAACAACAATTTGCAGCACTCGCAGATCAGACGGTTAGTATAGAAAAGAATAGAACTATATTCACGCTTAATTTAAACTTAATTTCATTTTTTTTTTGAGCTAAATTTGAATCATGCGGTTTTTAAAATTGATTGTAGCGGATTCTGTATCAGGCCGGTTTTGAAATGACGCATGAAAATTCAATGCCATTTAATTGTTTACGGTTTAGAGGATATCATAAAATAACGTTTCTCACTTAACCTTCGTGCACAATCCCATTACAATGACAGTAGTACACATTTATAAAGCGTAACTGAAAAGGTCCACACTCAGATTCATGCCGAGAGACCCCTGAGGACCCTGGCGCTGGTCAAGTGAGTGCGCAACTACAAGCTACACATAACAAATATTTGGTCTAAGTTTATACTTTTAACTTAAATATAGTAAAACTTTGAAGCTATTGACCCGTAACAGTAATTGATAGAATAATGAATATTAAAGACGAGCGTAAACGGAAACTCAGTATTACATTTCCAGTTTTAACTAGATTCACGAAAACTCGAAGAAGTTACGCAATTTTAATATTAAATCTACCTTACAGAAAGCCCAGTGTGAAGAAGAACAACAAGAAAGTGGCCCAGGAGGTGCCGCAAAGCGTGGAGAGCCTCGGCTCAAGCCTCAGTCCCGTGGAGTCGCCGCTTCAAAATTTACAGGTACTGATTTATCTTATTTCATCATCAGCCAATTGACGTCCACTGTTGGACATAGGCCTCCCCCCTCGTGTTCCACAAAGATCGGTCGTGAGCTGTCCGCATCCATTGGACACCCGCAACCTTTACCAGGTCGTCGCTCCATCTTGTGGGGGGCCTTCCCACGCTGCGCCGTCCAGTGCGTGGTCGCCATGAGAGAACACGCCGACCCCACCGGTCATCGGTCCTCCGGGCAATATGGCCAGCCCACTGCCACTTCAACCTGACGATTCTTCGGGCTATGTCAGTCACTTTCGTTCTTCTGCGGATCTCGTCATTCCTGATGCGATCTCGCAGAGAAACCCCGAGCATTACCCTCTCCATCGCTCGTTGAGTGACTCTGAGCCTCCTAATGAGTCCCATAGTGAACGACCACGTTTCAGATCCGTAAGTAATCACTGGCAACACACACTGGTCGAAGACTTTCGACTTGAGACACTGCGGTATCTTATTTATTTTCTTTTAATTTATAACCAAAGATCGGACAAATGACAAGTGTTCGCAATCCTACGAAATAACATGAAATAGTGGTTTAAATCGACACTACTTACTAATACGAATTTCCTTTTTCTTGTTTCGTACGACGTTTTTTAGTACAGCTATGCTATTCTCTTATTCACACATTCAACGCTGCGTTCGTCAACGAGCTCGACGACGAGACAGCCTTCACTTCGACGTAGAGCGCAGCGCTGCGAAAAACGGTATTCACTAACATAGAACAGCTCGTCGTCGAACTGTAGGCGGTAACTCTCGACGCAGTGTTCCAGCTCACGCCGCATTCGTCGCCGAGCGCTAGTGTCGTTTAAAGTACATTAGTGAATACCATTTTTAGGCTCGACGCTGCCGCAGCGCTGACACAGCGCTGTTAGCAAGGCGGTTTCCTTAGTGAATAACACTGCAGATGGCCCTCTGAAGTTTTGGACCTGACGTAAAATGAGCCACTTCTATCACTAAAATATATATTTTTTACAGGATTTGCCGTCACCGTACGACGCGACGTCTTTATATTCAAACGCAATGGCGCAGTTCGCCGGAATTGAGCAGCTGATGACGCACAAACAGCCGCCCAGCTACGAGGACTGTGTTAAGGTGTGTACTCAGCTTTATATCCATAGACAACGACCTAGAATATTTACAGTGAGAACCCTCCAATAGAGCGTTACGTGGGCTGCCCCGTACAAACGCGTGTATATTCCGATAGTTAATAATGGATGCATAATAATATTGTAAACTTGTACAATAAGAATTATTTTTATTTATTAATTATTATCATTTATTTATCTCTCTTTTTAAGTTCTAAAAATATCTATAAAAGTATTTTTTTTATGTAATAAATTCTTTAATGCATGTTATTTTAATAAGATGTATTATTATACTGTTGTGTGAAAAAATAAGTCCACCTGAGTTTCTTACTGGTCTTTTTCAGGAACGGTGTAGAGTTAGAACCAGTAGTAGATTTTTTTCTCTCTTAATAGTGTCAGACGATTCGCTAGTTCTTAGTAATAAGCTTACTTGAATAAAGAATAGTTTGACTTTGACTTTGAAAAATTTGAGTTTTCTTTTTTTTTAAAGTTATTAGTAAATATTAATTTTTTTGAGAAATTTTTAATTCCTTTGGTCTCGAAAGAGAACTTCGATGAACCCACAATTGCGAGTGAAACCGTGTTTGTATGGGACACATTGGTGGACTTCTTCGTGGAATGCATCCAATAAATATCTTCTAATGAACAGAGCTTTTATACGGAGTTAAAGGGGTCGACTTCGACCAGATAATAGGTATTGGTATTCTGGGCAAAGTTGAACACTTTATCCTTCGTTAAGCAATTCAACTTTGCCCGGGGTAGTGTACTTTATATGTATAGTGAGTAAAGTAGAGCTATTTATTACATATTTTTATCAACCGACTTCAAAGAAGGACATGGTTCTCAATTCCGCCAATTAGTTTTCTATGTAATGTTACACGACATCTTCGAGAATCGTGAAACGATTTTCATGTTTTTTCTTTAATATGTATTAACCCCGAGATTGTCTCGTTAGCTCAAGTCGGGGTCTGATAATGAAATCTTAGAAATCGGTAGAAGTCATTTTTGTTTTACTCGTAATTTTGTGTTTATTTGTATTTTTACTGTAACCATACTTGTCCGCAGACGGGTCAGTCGCTTCAGCACTCGTACGGCGGCGGCGCCCCCACTCTGTCACCACCATATTCCAACCATTCGCCGACACACAGCAACCATACGACTTCGCCGCACGCCTATATCGGTAAGTTTGTGTTATTGTAAATCCTGCGACCATATATAACATGGACGTCTAACGCCAGCTCAAAAATGCCCCCAAAAGCAATTGTTCAATTGTGCCAAGATGGGCAGGACATAGCGCTTTTCTTAACACCGCGCATATTTCGGCGCAACATCTTTGACAAATGTTGATATAATCAAAACTTTGATGGACCAATCACAACTATTTTTAAATGGCGGTTTAAGTTTTTATAGGTTGATATTGACATTCATTACCGTGATGCATTGAAGAGGGGGTGACAGTTGTCAAATAAAATTCAGAACCGTTTTTGAAAGGCAATTTAATATGGCGTGCGGCTTCTATGTTTTATTTGTTCGTAGAGTAAATCAGATACATCGCCCTTAGTGTGTAAGTCTTAGTCTTAGCGTAGGGTTAAGATGAAACCCGTTTTTAATGCGGTAAGACAAAAAGCTACCTGCAGGCGTCGGGCTAGAAAAACAACTTTTTGTCTTACCCCATTAAAAAACCGTTTTATCTTACCTCACGTTACCTTAATCTTAATATGTAATTCGCCTTCTCTTCTACAACTTGCTGCGCCCAATAGGCTTCACACTAAGTTTTATTACGTAAATAACTTTTATGTTCACTTAATACCTTTTGCTTGTAAACTGTTTGGAAGCAATAAATTATGGAGTATTGAGTAGCACAAGTATTGCCTTAAGGCCGCTCCCCACTCCCAAATCGCAGCGCGAATCCGCGACTGTGGAGCTTACGCGAGCGCACTGCGGAATCGACATTTCACTTGCGTTCGCAGATTTATTCACGTGTGAGGAGTGGGCTTTACAGTTACTAGTATCACAAAAGTTCGCGATCAGCGATCTTACCTCGCGGGCTAAATAGACACTTGGCACTACTAAATTAATGAAGATATACAGTGACAGGTATCTATTTTAGGCAGGTACAGGCCTAAAACAGCCCAGCCCAGGGATAAATATTTCGAATGTAAATTGAGAAATAAGATAGATATCGCTAATCTAATGAATTGTCAGGGTGTCTTTAAAAAGGTCTAATGATAAAAATCGATTGGGCTAAATCTACTCCATTTAATTAAATTTTTAAACAATTTTGGATGATTAGGTGACAACTTGTACATGTAAGAGTTGCAAAAAATCTAAATTAACTGGTGACTATTTTCTTAAAACATACCAAATATTTAGACAATGTCAATCCAAGCTCAATTATCAGAACAGGATGCTTAGCCAAGTTGCCAATCGCTGACGCTTAGTAGCGTATCGTAGTTTTCCCTCTATGTTACTCTTTCATATTAGTGCGACAAAGACAGCTGCGGCAAAGACCTTTCGTTTACGATTGACGATTAAGCGTTAGCGATTGGCAACTTGGCTAAGCACCCTGGCAAGCAGCGCCGTCAATATTACACGAACCATTTGGGGCCAATTTCGACCCCCTATTTAATTTACTCGATAAATGTCACAGGTTCGCCGTCGCCCGGCAAGTCGCGGCCATCTTTGCCCACGTCGCCGGCGCACATGGCAGCTTTGCGCCACTCTCACCAGCATCAGTTGGACGCGGCAGCTTACTCTGCGCTCGCGCATCTAAGTGAGTAGCTTCATTTAGTGCATATTATTTTGTTGGTTGGATTTTTTCATTTATTTTGTTTACTAATTTGTTATTCGGATAGTTAGTGGAGTCGTCACGTTATTTTTACTCGTTTAAATTATGAAAACGAATTATTTTTGTATTTGTGTTTTCATTAATCCCTTACATACAACATTTTTTGACGTTTAAGGCTGACTCTCATTTCCGTCTCCTAACCTAGCAAGCCACGTATCGTTTGTCGCTTTCAGTCTTATCAATTTATAAAACAGAAAGCAACAATCGATACTAGCTTGAATATAGGTGAGTTAACTAACAAGGACGTGTTTTAGGCGCCACATCGCGGCTCTAATGTTAAAATGTGACTCCCTTTTTCATATCTAGCACTGCACCGTCACATAATCTAGCAAATGAATAAGTATCGTTTGTCCCTTCCAGTCTAGTCAATCTTAAAAAAAAAAACAAGTAAACACGCTATGACTTATTTTATTTTGTTTGCGACTTGTTAAGGAGCATTCCATGAAAACATCTACTTTTTGTCGCTTACGTGTCACTATGGTAGCTACCCTAATAAAATGTGCTAGCCGCTAGGAAACACTGTCAACCTTAAAACCTAGATATGGTATTATTATACCTTAACTCAGCATAGAAATTAAATATCTCAAAAGTATTGAAAAGACAGTGTCGCTTACGACACGTTTCCATGGAATGCCCCTTAATTGTTGTTATTTAAGAATGAAGGGTGAGTTAATTAACAAGGATGTATTTTAGGCGCCACATCGCAACACAATGCGCAGCTACAAGCGGTAATGACTCACGCCGCTGCCCTGGGCCAAGTTCAGGGCGCCCAACACCCTGCCATCACTAACATTATGTCCGGTAAGTAACGCCTCTTCTTTGCTCCCTAACCCGCAGAAGATGAATAGGTATTTGCCAATACGTAACCATTGTTGTTCCTTTTGTTTCACTTTCCTACACTGTGTCTCTGCATGCCTGTTTTTTCTTATGTCTTTAGCATTGGTATGATTCTGTTTCTTGTATTCTTGTATCCTATATGCGAAAACCTGTAATTGGCTTTGCTGTTACATATTGAACAAAAGCTGTATTTGTTACTGTTAGCTGTTGGTTTTCTGAATAAATAAAATAAAATAATAAAATAAATAAATAAAGTAGTAATGTACTGGGGTGAATCGACTATTTTCTGTCTGTTGTTACCATGGTTACGGTAACTGAGTAACGCTAATTTTATGCAAAATTATTTTATTATTATTTCTTTATTTATTTACATAAAAATATACATATACAATGACATGAATACAAAGTCCAACAAAACAGTACGGTTTCACTGTTACATAAATTATGAAAACATGCATGTAGTCCATGTTTGTAGGTGGTCCGTTAAGGAAACGGCTTATTATTTATATGTATAATTTAAGTTACCGAATTTTGCATAAAACCAGCGTTTCTCAGGAGACGGTAACGTCGGTAACCATGGCAATACCAGGCAGAAAAAAAGTTGATTCACCCACATATCAAATATCAACTAGCGTCACGTTTTGTTAAAAACTGTATTTTATTGAATGTAGTGACGAATAAGAAATAATTCAAGCTTCATTCAAGATGTCCAATTAGAAATAATGCACGCGTTACCAAAATACAATTCCACTTCAACTTCGTTTTTATGTCAATGCAGAATGTGACCAAACTCATATTAAAGTTAATAGCATAAAAATAAGTTGTTCGCTTTCTGCAAAACGTTCAATTCAAGTCTTACTTTACAGTCTTAATGTAATCCGTTTGCCCCCTCAGACGTACTTATTTAAATAGGTATCGAAACTAGTTTATACTTAACTTAAATATTCTAGATATCTTTGCACCATTTAAAGTGACAGTATGTATGTAATATTGCCCGCTTGATTAAAGTCTAACATTGGGTCCATTTTGGTTAATGTTTTAAAATAAAAGAGTGGAACGTAACTTTGCCCAGAGAACTAAGCTTCGTTAGCCATTTCTTGACCACTTACTTTTTTCTAGGACTATACGGCGGATGGGGTATAGGCGATACGTTCCCGACCCCGTCGCCCGAGTCGCCCGACCATTGGTCGACGCCATCGCCGCAGACGCCGCTCACACAATCCCCGCACTCTGATTGGTCGGATCGCGCCGCGCTCTCGCCCAATGACATGCAACAGACCAATAAGGGCGCCACTGAAGCCATCTACATCTAAACAATGATGTTGTAGATAAATCTTTCATTCATTGATGTACTACGGATACTTGTAGTTTTTTTACAAATGTATGACATATACGTATACGGTTTTTTAATTGTATCAATGCATTAAAAGGTTATGATTTTTATACATCAATATAAGTATGCCAATTGCTTAGAAGAAATATCTTATTGGATAAGATTTATCTACAATAATGACTGAATGTTATGTTATAGATTTAACAGATATATTAAAAACATATATTTAAGGATCGATTGTAAGACTGTAGCGTTGATGGACATCTGTCGGACCAAAAAAAAATTAAATTTAAATTTAACGCCAATTTGAAGTCGCTCGTCTAAGCATATTTTAGTGAAACCTAAAATACTGCTTTATTTTTCGTAACTTAATCTTGTTGTACTTCTTTCAATACACTTAGTCTGGATTTCACCAATATTTTATTAAGAATAAAGCTAACCCTCAGATACAAGCGTCAAACTACTACGGAGTGTTGACATTACTATTCGAGAGTATTGTTCCTCCAATAAAAGTTTGGTGGAATTAGGTCTTACTGTATAAATTATTTTGCCCACTAACTCTTCTATTTCTTTTCTTGGAGAAAAAAAATGTGAGAACAATCTACTCACTCAAGCGGCTTCAAGTTGAGCGAATACCACAAACTTTTTTTCGGATTATAAAAAATATACCTAATGGTTTAATCTGTCTTTAATATCTACGTGATATGCATTTACACTTTGTTATCAATATTTTCAGTTTAAAATGGTATTTTATACTCTACAGGCTGTTTCTGACAACGGGGCTTAAAAGTAAATATTTGTTTAATAGTAGATTTGTAATCTCCATTTTTTTTAAACATAAATGTAATTTGGAGTGTTCGCAATCCAATCCCAAATTGCCAGCAGATTATTTTTAAATTCTAAAAGGATTTAGGTAATTCGACATAAATACTCAGATTTCACAAGTAATTTAGCTAATTATAAAAATGTACGTTTTTTTAATGTTCCAAATAAAAGTAGCTATAGTATCAATTGCAAAAAGCTCCTATAATCAAAGACGACCTGTATAAGCAAGCTGGAAGTTTGTGGTAGCTTTAGTCAACAGTGGTGAAATCTCATGGTGCGTAACTCGCAGATTTGGGCAAAAAGTAATCCAATTACTCGGTCCGATTACTTTTTGTATGTGTACTTTACAACAAATTAACAAATTTTATACAAATGTAATTTACAGAAGTAATCATATTACTTTTTGGCCAGCTCTGGTATCTCGTACAGGCGGATCTGTAGAGCCATGACTCGGTATAGAATAAATTGCTAATGCGAATGTAATTGCTTGGACTCGACGATTTTTCGATGTATTTTTGCTTCAATAAGCTTGTGGTGCGAATCAAACATATTTTGGACCTTAAAACTAGTTTTATTTTAGAATTTCAATGGTGCCTGTAGATTATTGATGTAATTTATGGTTCTAATTAATTCTTAAAATTTTTTAGAGAGTAATAATAAATATTTCGCGTTTTCAGTGTCGCAAAAATACATCGCAGATCATTACTAAATCATGTTTCATACAATTGTTGTGTTATTAAATGTTTTAATGTAATTGTTTTAAATAAACCGCGTTTTCATCTAAATGATAAATGAACAAAAAAAGTGTATTTTCGCTTATGTGGATTAGTGCATAGCGAAGTGGACGAAAATTATTTATGTGTGATTCCTTAGTATAAACACTGTAGTAGCTTAAATGTATGTAGTGCGTATGTTTTTAATTTGTTTTTAAGCTTTGTTAAGTGGAAATTGTAAGGTGAGCCGAGATCGCCGTTTTTTATTGTCAGTTGTTACGTGTTTATGGAATATTAGTGATTATTGTAAAAATCCAAGCTTTTCTGAGCTGGGATACGCGGGATCGTATTTCTCTCATGTATCAGGATGGCCGTATTGGCGGGAGCAAAAACAAAACGCGTACTTTTTTAACGAAATGTCAATGTCCTGTCAATTGACGTTTGGATTCATAACAAGCGGCCGATCTCGAGCTCAGCGTTATAATTTTATTAAAGACGTTTACACAGTTTGGAACCATTCCATGATTGCTTCCATTTTATCTGCCATTTTGTATAGAGGTGGCTCCATTCGTACATCACCAAATCGGGTCAGAGTTTCATGCATTTTACTCAATGAGATTATTATTTATTGTTTTAATTTATTTTCTAAATCGTAGCGTGAGAGCGTGGGGCTCGCGACACTGCCAGAAGTCTTATATTCCGACCACCTCTTGTCTATGGTGTTTCCATTGTAGTTAATTACGGTTAGATCTCATCATTCCATTTTGCTTTAAAAAGAAATAAATTTTGTCTAACACGGGACCACTGTATGCTCAATTTTGTTAGAAAATAAAAAATCCGCGTTATTTTGTAATATATTTTACTGTAATATTAATAAGTTTATGAAACTACCGCGACACAGTTGATGTAAATAAACAAATTAAACGTTTGAAAAAATGATCTTCGTAATTTACTTAGTATATTAATTAGTTGTTAGTTTTTTGATATTTTGTGTCATCTTCAGTGCCAAGTGCAAGATTTGGGTTAGCGCCGGCTGTAGTGGCAGCGGCCCTACATTTGGAAGTTTAGTGATAAATGTGTATTACTAGTTACAGTAATAAGTACATAATTCGTGCTTCCTTTTGCATTCTCTATTAATTAGATAATTAAATGCCTAGCTTCTATTAAGTACAAAATTCTGTAGATATTGTCAATTTTGTCATCCGATACGGAAATGTTCTCAATTTAATTTTCGCTGGTGTTTTAAAAGACAGGTGCTTTGTATTTTTGTAAATGGACACATTGTACTCCGGCCCTTCATTCATCCGACTGAACAAGTATAGAAGGATAATGGGTTTTGCTTCTTTGGCGTATTATTTTCAGGTTTGGACTATGAGAATTCTTTTCTTGTACGTCTGTTTCTCTCCTAGGAAATGTTTACTTTCAGCTTTTTTTACATTATTGTATTATTTTTATTTAAAAATTGTACTGCGTGGATTCGGGCACAATACTTGTATGACATTAAATCCCGTGCCTTTGTTAGTATAATTATAATAAGCAATGTAATTTAAATGAAATGTAGGCTAAGAACATCTTAGTTTTAGTTTTGTAAATACATTCTATCATTATTTTTATGAAATGCATTTCTTTGTAAGAATTTGAAGTTTTCTACGATTCAAATTTCAAATGTTTTCTCCCTTAATGACAATAAAGGAATAAATTTTACGATTCTCTTTTATTTTCCAAATAAGCCACTATCACCGTAAATAGGGAATTTAATTGTTTTGGTGTTATTGAGACCAGAAACTCTAATGTAGAATACATTATTATGAACTGTAATAATAGCAGTAAGATAGAGCAGTAGCAAACCTAATGCGACAAACTAGTTGGAAATACATACCTACTTGTAAAATACGTGAAAGATTTCATGAAAATGTTAATACATTTCCTTCTAGTCTGTTGTATAAATGGTAAAAATAGAGATTGAATATGAAGTCATTTATTATTTTTATTAAATATTTTACAAAAAAAAATGGGCAGGAAATAGTTGCAAATTTTATATTACCAGTACTGTAGTCTTTCAAATGAATCTAAAAACCAACATTGCTAATTTGACATTATTGCCACTTTATAACTTCTCTTTTTTGTCTGATTGCAAGTATTGTCATAAAGCGAGGTAGATTTCAGCCCATTAAAGAATAAAATATACCCATACAACATTTTCGAATACGTGTTCTATTGAGGGAACTTTTCAATTATATATTACTATTATAAAAAATACATATCGACATTCAACCGTTTCATCTTACGTAGGTAGGTACGTAGTCACTAATCGGTTGAGCGATTTTAAATAACAAATTGAGGGTACCTGCTCAATTAATAATTGCGGTTAAGATTAATTAATTAGTCCAAAATATAAATTTTAAGCATCGTATGGTATTAAATATGTTGAAACAGTCTTGAAATTTGGTAAATTGGCCGTGAGTTTGTAACCAGATCGAAGAATTATGCATAACAGCTAAGAAGACCTTGAAGTGTGATAAAATTCACAGTTATGTGTTTAGTACATGCGTGAGGAAATTCTCCAGGATTTGGTTCGAACAGTGAGTTTTTTAACCGATTTCTAACTAAATATAAGAAGGATCCCCGGAAAAAATGTATCAAATCAATTAAAATTTCAGAAGGAAAAGTAGGTAATGTTAATTGAGAATGTAATGAAAATGTTAAAAACTTTGCAGGAAAACGTTTAAATTTTTTGAACATTAACATAGTTTTTGAAAAATAATAATATTATCTTTATCCTCCAGCTTAGAACTTATAACGGAACTGCTGAAAGATCTAGACTAAGTAATTAATAGTAACGGATAGTAACTGGAATAGTCAGTGACTAAAACTTGACAGGCATGACAAATGAGACGACGGGTCTCTTTTTAACAAAACCTTGTTTGTTCTCGCGGCAAATTGAATATTATGAACTTTTCTGCTGTTAATTACTTACTACTAGCTAAATTCAAAAGAATACTCTAAGAGTTACTACTGTGACTAGCGCTTTCAGCCTTGCTAATGATCTACTTATAAAAAAAATACTTTTCCGATATTTCGTGGATCTTTCTCATGTTAACCCATCAGGGGCGTAGCTACTGCCGTATATGCCGTATCAATTATACGGGGCCCCCGGGCCAAGGGGGCCCCCAAAGTGTGTAAGGAAAAATAATAAAAACTTTCTAATTTATATTACCTACGTATAAGGGTCTCCAAAAAATTTTTATACGGGGCCCCGACAAGGCACGCTACGCCACTGTAACCCATTAACGGCTGAATTTTTTTCATGTCTCCGATTTTGATGAATTTCATAAATGTTATTATACTGTACCCTAGATATAGAAATTTAAAATCAGAATCAAAATCGAACTAGCAGAAAAAAAGATATTGACTGATGCCGAACGGCATCGCTAGCCGTCTACCGTGTCTTTTTAAATACATATCATAGTGTCAATTTCTAGCATTCATTGAAGAAAAATACAAACAAAACATCCAATTTAGTAAAACAATAATGACCCTTGGAATGTATAATTTCGCGTAGGTACATCTTACATTGCACTTGCGTTGCAGGCTGTATCGGCCGTTTACATTACTCGTAGGCACATCGCATACACGATGCATAACCTCATGACATGGTATCAAATCAAATAATGAGCTATACCATCATATCATACGTCATCAGAAACTCAGTGACCAGTCGAAAGTCATAAGTTTACGGCCAGGAACAACATTCAATGATGAAGGTGGTGTGGAATCTAATGGAAGCGATTTGCCTATAGTCATCACTGATGCAGATGTCAAATCCACATCACATCTGGCATTGAGCTAGCGACCGCTGAGGTTATGGGCTAAAGCCCCCAAGTCTTTACCTCCCTAGTTTTCGACAAAACTAATATTGGGTTCATCAGGAGGCTCCACAAATAAATAATTTTCATCGCAATTCGTCTCCTCGTTTCATATTGCTAGTGCTTCGTGCAAAATACAGTTCCAAATAAACAAAATAAATAATGAATTAATATTATAAATAAAAATAGTTACAGTAGGTACATATCTTGAACGAATATGTATCTCAAAATGTACAAAACGCAAAAAAAATTGGTAATTTAAAAAGACACTATATCGGGCTAGAGGTGCCATATGGCATCGACAATAAAGATTTGGTCATAAAGTAAACGAAAAGAATGCATATTTAATCATTTCATTAAATAATGGTTCTCTAATGTGTACTGATTTGATTAAAGGCAAAAAATAATGAATATCAATCACAATTGTCGAAATTATGAAACATTTACCTGAACACGTCGTCCATTTCTCCACATTATTTCTAATGTTGATATTTAACTCGTTTTAACTTGCATTATATGTACTTTGGTTCGCTATTCACTAGTTTAATCAAAAGATACGTTTCTCCTTGGCCGATTTGATGTATAAAATCTTCACTACTCACAATATCTAAGTAATGTGCCGCTAAAGACTAAATGTCTAAAAGGTGATGCCATTTGGCATCGCTAGCCGTTAATGGGTTTTTCGTCGTTAATCTTTTCATCATTTATTTGAATCAAAATAAAATGTTTTTAAAACCAAAACATGAAATGATTACCGTAAAAGACAAAATAGGGTAACTTTGCCCAATGTAATTAATAGTAGTCACAAAACATTGCACCATAATAGTGTGTGTCTGTCTAACCAACTTGTCAGTAGAAAAAGGCGGCAAATTTAAAATCCTATATAAAAGAATAGTACTTATACTCGTTTTATGCATAAAATATTAGTGACGTGAAGAATTAGCTGAATAATGTTGTTCGGCCAAATTTCATCGTTGGTAAGTACCAATATTGATCTTACTAAATATCTATTCTATAAGTAGAAAATTTAGTTCGAAGTATTCCATAACGCTTTTACTACGAACAAATAAAACATTGAAGTTGCAGGCCATACAAAAACGGTCGTGAAAATTACTAAGTACTTAGGCACCAAATTATCGCCACTGTTTGAATATTTGAGTGATTTATCCGAAGTTTCCCGATAATTGAGGTATCGGAATGTTCAGGTTCGGATCATCGAGGTTTTACTATATATACTTCATACAAATATTTTTCTTCCTTTTAATGACTGGAATTGGTACTCAGAACTAACATTGAAGAAAATGCATGTAATTACTTGCTTGGCTAATAATAAGTGACGCGTTATGCAATTTGATATCGAGTGAGAAAATAGAGTGGATACGACCCTGGATTAGTTTTTATTTTCTTTTGTATCTTCATCATCATCATCATCAGCCTGTGATAGTCCACTGCTGGACGTAGCCCTCTCCTATTAACTATGCGTATGGACGCATTAGGAGGTAAATGCCCATATTCAGCACGCTGGGCAAGCGGATTGGCGATAGCAGTAATGTGTCCACTATGACGCTGCCCATCATCAATCTTTTATCAAATAATGGTCAGTGACGCTTCAATCCCTTAGTCGACTCTTACAACACCCGCAGGAGGAGTTGGGGTGGTGACAAATGTATTCTTACTGCCGTCACCACACGGCGACGGCGATTTGCTTTTGTATAGTG
Organism: Thaumatotibia leucotreta; assembly: GCA_025490895.1. Taxonomy (NCBI): domain Eukaryota; kingdom Metazoa; phylum Arthropoda; class Insecta; order Lepidoptera; family Tortricidae; genus Thaumatotibia; species Thaumatotibia leucotreta. Next base: position 555 of record JALPQI010013618.1, on the reverse strand, counting down.
TGTAAATATTATACGCGCGTTAAATTTAAGAGGTTTTAGTTCACACTTTTTAAAGTCACTTTATTTACAAATCTGTACAACTAATCTAACCCTGTAACTTAAACGTCAAAGGTGCCGATCGTCAACTGGCTATGTAAAGTTTTCTGAAGGCATGAAATATTATATTTTTCTCTGATAGCCGTCGTCTTAAGTTTCAAGAAAATGCGGCTCTTTTATTTTTATGTCCCATAATTTGTGAACATGCCTGAAAGAGTTAAGTTATCCATAGTTCTCGAACCCTGTAAAACGTATAGGTATGTGTAATTAAAATAATTAATATTCCCGATATGATCCGTTCCTGTAGTTTTAGAATTAAAATATAATTTTAATAAATATATCTTGAAGGTGATGTCGTATCTATCTTATTTTGTCACCTAATCGTCTGACAGCGTCATCGCCTAATTATGTAATTACTTAGGTACCTGCTAATCAATTGAATTTTCTTTAGGGTTCTGCAATCTGAGGTGAATCGATAAATTATTAAATAAATAATGTAGGAACATTCTTACACAAGTC
>JALPQI010013617.1:0-30030 GCA_025490895.1 Thaumatotibia leucotreta | reverse complement strand
GGGCTTATAGAATACTTTAAAATAAAACTATTTCGAACAAAATCGGCCCCAGCCGTTTTTGAATAATTACAGAACCCTACACTGAGCATGGCCCGACATGCTCTTGGCTGTTTTTTTTATTCAAATCAATGGTTACTTTTAACTGAATACTGTTAGTGAATATTTTGGTTAAATTACTTAGGGAGGTACTAAAAATCTATTTTTGCCACATGCATTATACCAACTGAGGAAAACTAACCATATTGTCTAAAATTATCTGCTAAAATATAACTAAATCGTATGAAAATATAGTAAAAGAATTCGGCAAGACTCATCATAGAAAATCCAGTGAAAAGCCCACAAAGTCCACCTAGGTAGCTAATTAATTCGAACCAATGATATGTCACATCCACTCTATATAGTGGTAATGTAGTACGAATATAGAATATACGGATAATGGATATATTATGATCCTTTAAATCCAAATCCTTAGCGAACTCAGTTGGGCTATCTCGCATTAACCTGTTGCTTATAACACTATATTTCGTAACAGAGCAATCAGCTAGACATCTAGGGCAGTTAAGAGAATTTTCACGCTCAATCTCTAAACCAGGCAAATCCTTAGGAGGATATACATATAGAAGTTTTTGGCTGTATTTATTCAGACAATACAATTCTTCCAAAGTGCACGCTGAAACATTACTCCTTCTTGGCAGAAAAAATGGTACGCAATTGCAAAGCCTTTCTATAGTTCTCATTCGGCATCGCACCAGACAGTTACTGAAACTATAATGGTTATGAAACTCATTTAGCATTTCATCTGCGAATTTGCATTGTCTTTTTTCTAAAGGAAACCTTTTTATATCAGGTGTCGAGTAATAGGTGTACGGATTAAGTCCCATATCATATTGGGATCCTAATGACACTACCCTGTGGACTAATCCGCCTGCTGTTTGATCAGCATAATCATATCGATCAAAGAACAGAACGTCGAAACCGTAGCTTTGTCGTGTTGCGTAAAGATATTCATCTGTTTGTGCGTTCACTGCCACAGTGAGTCCAAAGTAAGGTCCTGCTTCATGGTCCTCCAAAATATAAGGCTTATCAAGGGGATCTTCAGGATCTTCGGCCTTTCTACCTGCTTCCGTGTTGTAATAATTGAATGTGCAACAAAAACCGAATTGGGTCAATTGTGTTCTAAATAAGCTATTGCAATCCTGTACCTCTCCTTTCCAACTACATTTAATTAAGCTCTCGTTACAGGTTGGTGTCAGCGACAGCATCAATTCTGATATATTCTCTTTCTTGATATTTTCAGCTTTGTCTACCGTGTTTTCAATGTTTTCCAGAAAAATATTGTATCTCATAATATCCGATCTTCTGGAATAAGAAAAATCGTACAGATAGCCGTATAGCGTAACTACATCAAATAGTTCTTCTTTGTTGATAAATGTTGTATTGTCGTGTAAGTATAACATATCGACAAGATGAGCAACCGCAGATTTTTTTATTCTATTATGGTTACAAATGGCAATAGCTGGAAAAAATATTTTATTTATGGGGAGAGAAGGGTCTTCTAAAGTCATATAAGCGGGTTGGTCGTGCTGGGCTTGAAGCGCGTTGTTCACGAAATAGAAAAAGCCAAAGATGGCGCAACCGACTATTGTACACCACATTGACTTCTCGACAATATTCTTAGTTCCATCAACCAGAAATTTAACTCCACACAAAGAAGAATTGACCATGTATTCGTAAAATACCTGTTGTAAACTTTTTCGTACAATCATCTCTCGGTTAAGTATTACCCGTTTTTCGTCTTCTTCGAAGCGAACCCGAGTCTTTGGCGGTTTCTTTATACGTTTCGGCATGTGAGACGGTGCAAGCTCTTCGTGAAAAAATGAATTTCGCTTCATTTCCATTTGAACGTTACTTAACGTTACGTTGTTAAAATTCAGTTAACTAATCATTTATCAACTGTGGTATGAACGAATTATTGAAGTAGATGTTAGATTCACAAAGTACATAATAATATTACGTGCCAACTTTCCGAACAAGGCATTCCGGACAGGCAATTGACTGCAATTAGTCACGACACATGAATAATTAATTGTGTAACATGTTTTAGGTTAACCGTCAATGGAAAATGTCGTTTGAAATGGACATTTTCAGATAACATTATGTAGGCCAGCTAACGGAACTGTTTAAAAATATAATTTTGGTGGTCGACCGTCGATCGAGGATTTTTCTCTGTCACTCAAACGAAGGCGTCATTAGAGTGAGAGAGACAAATCCTCGAAATTTACGAATTTCGTTTTTCGCGGTAGGGCCGCAGTTTAGTCGTTGGTGACGATAAATTAATAGTTACACTAAATTACTTAAGCATAGGTTACCTAAAGTCTAAATAAAATAAAAAAACTGGCCAAGAGCATGTCGCCATACTCAGTGTAGGGTTACCCATTATTCAAAACACCGGCCAAGAGCGTGTCGAGCTCAGTGTAGGGTTCCGTAGATATTTAAAAACGGCTGGCCCGATCATTGTTCAAAATAGATTTATCTTAAACTATTCTATCTGCCCACTATTCATGATTTCATATTTTTTGGGCCCATGGATCGTTGGAGGCCTGGAGGGGAACCCTAATTCTTTTTGAAAAACCTATTCGATGATACCCCGTATTATTGTACGGATTACAGCAAAATAAAAAAAGAATTCCCTACTAGGAAGGAACCCGAAAAAGAAATATTTTTCTATATTTTTTGTACCACTACCAATTTGCAAAAAAATCCGGCCAAGAGCATGTCGGGCCATGCTCTGTGTAGGGTTCCGTAGTTATTCAAAAATGGCTGGGCCGATTACGTTCGAAATAGTTTTATTTTAAAGTATTCTATAAGCCCACTTCTCTCACCATCATGATTTTTTTCATAATTTTTGGACCTATGGATCAAAAGTTAGAGGGGGGGGGGGGAACAATTTCTTTCTTCTTCTATAGCGGTTATCTCCGAAAGTATAGACGTAAGATCTTTATTATTTTTCAAATACCTATTCAACGATATTCCACACTATAGAATTACAACAGATAAAAAAATCATTCTCACTTCACTAGTTGGGAGGTATACGAAATAGTTATTTGTGTTACAAGGAACCAAAATTATATTTTTCCGGCGAGGGCGTTGATTGAGCCCGAATGAAGCGATAGATTCCACAATAGAATCCCGAATGTAGTGAGGGATTCTAAAGTGGAACCCTAAGTGAAATGAGGAATTCAAGCGTTAACGCCCATGACAAAAATAATTTTGATACCGTGCGTGTCACACATACCGCTTTTCTCACCACCTATGAGATAAATAATGGACATATTACATATTTCATATTTTTGCGCATAATGGATTCGTAATTCATGTCTACGCTATTTATTTATTTCCATATTTCATTGTTGTTTTTTAGGCCGGCAACAGAAAGTCTTTGTACAGAAAACTGCCACTTTGATCCCTCTTAGCAGGGAAGAAAAAAATAGGCGGTGTGATTTTTTTTTCTACATTTTATTCTACCACATTGTCGACAGTCGGACAGACAGACATGGCGAAACTAAAAGGGTTCCTTGTTTACTACGGAACGCTAAACACGACTTCACCCGATTTCTCCAAGATCCCATCATCAGACCCTGACTTGGGGCCAACGGGTCCCAATCGGGTCGGGCCCATTTCGGTTTGTTTTAAAGTCGATTTAAAAAGTAAGTAACGGAATCGGTTGCCGTGATATTGAGTTATTATTACGAGTATTAGTCCATTTGTCATGCATGCTTAATGCAAATTTAAAACATATGGTTTTCTCATCGATGGCGATGCCATTATCAGCACTGGACCAAATTGGAAAAAAATGCGACCAAGTCAGCATCAGCTACGAAATACTACGAATAAAAAAAACATCGTGAAAATCGGTTCACCCAATCGAAAAAAAACGGGCAAAGAGAGAGTAGGACTCGCGCACGAAGGGTTCCGTACGTATTATAAATCACTACATAGTATAAAATAAAGTCACTTTTTCTGTCCCTTTGTACGCTTAAATCTATAAAACTACGCAACGGATTTTGATGAGATTTTTTTAAATAGGTAGAGTAATTCAAGATGAAGGTTTATATGTGGGTATAGTACCCGTGCGAAGCCGGGGTGGGTCGCTAGTTTATAATAAAATAAAGATAAAAAAAGTGATTTTCGGAAATCTGCCTCACAGTTGGCTAGTGCTAGGCTACTTTTCTTGACCTAGTGAGTATGGTGTATTTATACTTATAGGTACCTACAATGCGTGTAATATATAACCCTTTTGATTAAGACGAGTTCTTAAGTAATTGGGTAGGATATGCGATATCCGTCGACGCGTCCCACATTGTCCTGTCCCACTACTTCATTTGACTAGTTAGTTAGGCACGCGTGACTAAACTACATAACGCTCCAGTCTCTAAAAATAAATTTCAGAAATTTCGTTTACAGGTTTAGGTAGGTAATTCAAGTGCTTAAAACGCAGGTATGTTATTATACTAGTAATTTATCTGATTTATGTAAACAATTAAATGTTTGACTTACAGTTATTCAACAAAATGCCAAAAATGAAACTAGAACATTTATTGCTCTTGCTTATGTTGTTCATGAATACCGCGGCTAGTTTCCGTTGTGATCGACGACCTTACGGCTCTACATCGTTAGCATCTCCCTCAGATGGCCGATTTCAGTTAAATATCATCGGCACTGACAACACATACCTACCGGAAGAAGTATATACCATTCAAATTACAAGAACGGACGATGAATCTGAATTTACGGCGTTTATGTTGTCAGCTGAAGGTGATTTAAAGGAGGATCCCAGGAATCCTAGGAGGCTCTTAGCTCAGAACCCAGGAGAGCTCCGACCGCAAAGTCAAGCATCGGGAAAGTATAGTGATCGCTGTTTGTATTCCGTGGAACAAGCCAGCTATAATATGAAGTCGTCTGTTGAAGAAAGTATCTTAAATTATGTTTTCTAACTATGCACGTAGGAAATGTAGGAATTCAAAGAAGAACAGTAATTATGTGTAATTATATTTTTAGGTATATTGGGAAGCTCCTCCCGCAGGTAGCGGATGCGTGACAATTCGAGCTATGGTAGCAGAGAGCCAAGAGGTGTGGTTCCAGGACGGAGCTCCACTGACTCGCAAATTGTGCGAGGACATGCGCCAACCAGACGATGTGTCTCTAAACTTGAACTACGAATGTAGCATCTGCGATGAGGCCAAATATCAGGTACCTAAAGGAAAATAACAAGTAAATAATATGGTGTCAATGTAAAGTTGGCACGCCCAAGCTTTTGCACCCTAATAATTTAAAAATGATTTCGCGGGTGTTGGTATTGGTGCAAACCCTGTTGCAGTGACAAGAAGGTTCATACACAATATTAATAATATGTAACTCAAAACAACAATGTTTAGGTATTTCATTGACATGACGACTATCGTCCAGATGGCTTATGATGGTCCCGTTGTATACTTAGGTAGGTACATTTATCGTGCTAGTACTAGGCGTTACTTCAGCACTTGCATACTTGTTAGAAAGTGACGGCAACGACGATAAACGATTAGACGCGGTACCATCATAAGCCTACAGAAGTATCTAATTTAGTAAAATTTATTTTTATCTGATTTGATTAAAACTAAACGTTGTTTACTTATTCTCCCTTTGACGGTAAAATGTAGATACCTATTGTCGTCGCACACGGTCTGAATAAGCAAAGATTACTGTAATGGCACCTAGATACCGTTACCTATAAGTACCTACTAATTATCTGTTCCTTTAGGTTACGTTTACGGGTATCTGGTCTCGTAATATTCATCCTCAGCAATATCCAGAAAGCGATTGGTTACCAAGGTACAGTGATCTAGTGGGAGCCTCTCATGCGGCCGACTTCGTTTTATGGGCGCCTGGGGAGCTGGCTTCCGAAGGTCTTAGACAACTGGCTGAACATGCAAACAGCAGCAAATTGGAAGCTGAAATACGAGAAAAGGTGGGACACGTTCAATACTCAAAGTAAATAAGTATTTTTTGACTTCCATAGAGTTAAGTGATACATAGGTACGATAAACATTGCTCAGATAAAGTAGGTATATAGAAAAATGTCACTCCACAGACAAACTCAATCTTATATATTTTTAGATTGGTGATGGCGTGCGAACCATTATTAAAGCTAAAGGTCATGGTTACAAGAAAATGGACAGTCCATCTCACGCCTTCTTCCGAGCAGACAAAGTTAACCACTTAATGACCACCGCAGTGGCAATGTATCCGTCTCCCGATTGGTTTTTAGGAGTGACCAGATTCGAATTGTGTCGAGAAGATAACACTTGGCTTCAGGAAAAAGAGTTAAACTTGTATCCGTGGGATGCTGGGACTGATAGCGGAGTATCTTATGAGGTATTTAAAATGGCATCCTAAACAAGATTTTTTTACGAATCCTAATAGCTAATAATGGTTTCTAAAAATGTTATTGTACCTATTTTTTTTCCAGTCCCCAAACATAGAAACGTACCCCCAAGATGCCATTGGAAGAGTTCAAATGAGTTCATACGATAAAAACTCACCATTTTATGGAATTGATATGAAGGACGTCCATCCGTTTGGTAGAATCCGTATTCAATTAATAAGGACATTCCAACGAGAATGTGAAGAATCTTCAGGTAAAGTATAGTGTAACGTGGGGTAATGGGCTTATTAATAAAGGTATGATATGATATATCAGCCATAAATGTCAATCTCAAATTATTATTAGATATTTGTAAAAAATCGTTTAAGAGAAGTACTGTCGATACTTAAGGTTCATCATTTAAAGATTTTTCTCCTATGATTTTAGAGGAAAAAGAAGAAGAAAAGCCCAAAGAACCCGAAAGTGGGGAAGATAAACCCGACCCCGATATTCAAGAACCTGACGAGCCCTCCAGGTATCAAAATCCTGACATAGCTAGCGACGAACACGGCCGGTGAGCCATGGTTCTGTACATATTCCTAAGATCCGCTATTTTCATAACCAAATTATAATTCTGTCAGATGCGAAATGATAATTCTACTTCGTTTTCGACGACGATCAAACGTGATTTAATTGACTTTTTAACCGACTTCAAAAAGGAGGAGGTTTACAATTCGTCGAAATCTTTTTTTTTTTTTTTATGTATGTTCCCCGATTACTCGAAGACGCGTGGACCGATTTGGAAAATTCTTTTTTTGTATGAAAGGGTATACCTTCTAGTTGGTCCCATTGTCACCGAATTCAGATCTGATGATGGGATCCTGGAGAAATCGAGGGAACTCTTCAAATGTTGTAAGCACACATGGCATTTTTCATTTATTTTCGAAGACTAATCAAGTATTTGCGTCTAGTCATGAACGTCTTAAGTTGTGGTGATCTGATGATGGAAGGTACAACTCCTTAGCAATTAGGAGTTGGGGGATAATTCTTTAAATATACCATATTCCGTGTATTTTGAAAGCTATTTGAGTATTTGCCTTTAGGTGGTCATCCTTTCATGTTGGTGAGCTGATGATGGAAGGTACAACTCCTTAGAGATTAGGAGTTGGGGGATAATTCTTTAAATATAACATATGTCATGTATTTTGGAAGCTATTTGAGTATTTGCCTTTAGCTGGTCATAGCCTCATGTTGGTGAGCTGATGATGGAAGGTACAACTCCTTAGAGATTAGGAGTTGGGGGATAATTCTTTAAATATAACATATGTCATGTATTTTGGAAGCTATTTGAGTATTTGCCTTTAGGTGGTCATAGCCTCATGTTGGTGAGCTGATGATGGAAGGTACAACTCCTTAGAGATTAGGAGTTGGGGGATAATTCTTTAAATATAACATATTTCATGTATTTTGGAAGCTGTTTGAGTATTTGCCTTTAGGTGGTCATAGCCTCATGTTGATGAGCTGATGATGAAAGGTATAACTCCTTAACGATTAGGAGTTGGAGGATAATTCTTTGTTTGGAGGATAATATAACAACTGTCATACATTTTCGAGATCTATTCAAGTGTTTGCTTAGTAGTTATGATTATGACATGTTGGTAAGCGGTTAGTGATTCTTTAAATAATATAGGCATGCTAAAGGCTGTTACCTATAATCTTTGAAATTATTCATACCCTGCTGATGATACAATGTATATCTCCTTGATAATTGGAATGGAATGGGAATGTTTGTTGTATTCATATAAGTTAGCCAGTTCAGGTATTCTAACCTACTGCAGTGCAATACATTCTAATTATAAGTAGGTATTTAGAGCATACAAAATAACGATTTTATATAAAATACACAAGGTACTAAAAAGAATAAAATAAAATATTTTAAAATAAAAATTAAACCGCCTTCAAAAATTCGCCTGATCTAAAAAGTAAAAAATAATTTTAGTTCCTACTTCTTAGGATTTCCTACCCAAACCTTTAAACATTTTACCCTATTCATTGAAATAAAATATTATGGCTAGGTACCCTACAGATTTCTTAGAAGTCGGTGCCAAGCCAAATATGTTCACTTCGCGAGTATAAGTATTTGATAGAGCTTTGTAACTTACTATCACTCCTGTTATGCTTTCAGCAAAATTACTGAGGCAGATCATACTGTTAATAAAAGCATAATCGGAGTACGGGCAGTACAAAGCTCTATCTAATATATAACTATGAACGTACCTATTTGGCTTGGCACCGACTTCTAAGAAATCTGTAGGGTACCTAGCCATAATATTTTATTTCAATGAATAGGGTAAAATGTTTAAAGGTTTGGGTAGGAAATCCTAAGAAGTAGGAACTAAAATTATTTTTTACTTTTTAGATCAGGCGAATTTTGAAGGCGGTTTAATTTTTATTTTAAAATATTTTATTAAATTGTTTGGCCTTACACGTAACTGTCAGCTGACGAATACTATGATAATTATTATAAATTTATGCACTTATGTTCGGCATAGAACTGCCGAAGTTTTTCGTCTGATTAGATGTTTGATATCACTGTCAGTTGGACCAATCACCTTTTAGATATTGTCCTCTAACACTGAAGAAAATGTAGCTTTTTAGGAAATTTGTTAATAAATTGTAACATTCACGTTGACACATGTAGGTTCGAACCGTTTTTCGAATTTGAAATATTAAGGTGCGTTCAAACTAAAAGAGCATTCGCTGTTCTAACCTCCCACTCTACGAAATTCGATCGGTACACAAAACGTGATTGGTTGATTTCGTAGAACGGGCGCTAGAACAGCGAATGCTCTTTTGGTTTAAACGCACCTTTATGTTCGAGTAGGTACAGTCCAGTGCAAAAGTAGGTATGTATCGAAATAATCATCTTATGTTATTACACTGAATTAAAGTACTCTCTTACACTGGGACTTAGTTTTGAGCACTTTTATATATTTACATCTTATTTTGGCTTTGACTGTACCAATGTATTAAATGAGTATTTAACAAGCAATTGTAAGTAACTGAAAAAAATTCTGTATAAATAGTTATTTATTATACAAGGGGGCAAAGTTGTTGTTTAACTGTCGTGCCAATATTGAGACCTGAGCTAGCGAAAGATTCCAAAATTGAGCCACGAGCGTAGCGAGTGGTTCAAAAACTGGAATCTTGAGCATTGCGAAGGTCTCAAGGCACGAGAGTTGAACAAACTTTGCCGCCAAGTGTAATACAACTTTTTTCCCCTCACTATCGCGAGGAAATATGATTACAAATCTCATCCAAATGTAAATTAACTTAAAGAAACCATTTAAAACTCAATGTCGAAACGTATCGTAGAATAGAGTTACTTCTGGAATTTAAATATAGCCAATGGCTTACAAAGTCACCCATGAGAACGACCAATTTAACATGTGAGCTCCGATTGCGCATGTTTACTACGGTCATACAGATCCACTTATATTAGGCAGTAGGGGGCTATAGGAATTAGAGCAATGTCAAATTACTTTATTCACAAGTGTGTAAAAAGCGTTTTTACCCGCTCGTATTAAACGGTAAACGAGCGCTTTACGAGCTAGTGAGGGGAAAATTTAATTTGCCCATTTACATAGGCCTTGGGCCAGGGTTGCTAATGTTTTCGCCTTAGAGCTAGGTATATCTTGGTTGCAGCTCAAGCGAGGAACCTTTAGACCAAGATCCAGAATCTTCAGAGGAATGCCCTATGACACAATGGATCGACTGGAGTCCGTGCGAAGGTCTTTGCGAGGACGGTACACTAAGGGGTTACAAATGGCGAGAACGCTACCATTTAGTCGATGGCCTGCCAATCGAGATGTATGACCCAAATGTGAGGGCACCGAACAAGTTGTTTTAATTATGCGAGGCAAATGATATCACTGGATATTTGTAAATAATACTAAATAACTCCTTTCAGGAAAAACATCCAAGCAAGAAAGAAGTCCCGCAATACTGTAAGACCCATTTCGAAGATTTTGAGCGCACTGAATGTGAGGAACCATGTACGGAGGAAGGAGAAAGGACTGAAGTTACAGGTATAGACTCATACTTACACTTCGGTCGGTGACCGGTGTATAACCGAAGTATTAATGTAAGAAGGTGTATATTAATATACATAATTGTCTTTTTAATTCCTAGTAACATAAAAAAAAATCCGCGAAATTAAAATGTTCTATGGGTGGTCAAAACTTATTAGGGGTGGTTTTACGACTACGTGGTGATAGCGCGGCGGTAGATCTACAACCAACATAGCGGGCACGGTTACTTAAGCGTGGTTAACTGTTTTGGTATATTAACGATATATTTTTTTTTTCAGCTGAACGTAGACGAAACATGATCATACCAGGACATCCGTGGGGCTCACGGAAAAGAGAACTTTTCAACAAAAAAAACATGAGGGCTTTGCTGTAAGCAAATAAACGAATGTACTAGCAATATAATGTAGGAGGAGCAATTTCGAATAGATTGGGACCTATAGGGAATACGTATAATTGTTTTTGTTATTATGTAGTATGTAAGTTTACTAAGGTCAGTGATCCTTCTTAAAACGTTGTAATATTAAACAGATAGATTCTATTACTAACTAACTCTATTGAATAAACAAAACAATTATATTAAACAATTATTCAAAAAGTGTATTTAAATTTATCCCTTCGTCCTTAGTTAGTGTACCTACTCCTATTAAAGAGGTAGCCTTAGGTCTGCAATTAGAAAGTCAATACATACTTACTTATTGAATAACAAAAACTTTAGGAAAAGGCGGTAAATTCATATTTTCAATGGACATCCAATTTCTTCCCGCCCAATTTTTTTAAATTTTACGACTTCTACTGACAACTGGTTGGACTGGACAGAGTATATCATTAATCATTAATTACAAATAAACATGTAGACAGGTACGTAAACTCAAGGTTTTTAAGGTTTTAAGTTGGTGTTAAAACTAAGATTGTATTCTAAAAGTGCGGGATTATGAAAAATAGTGCATGTTTTTAGGTTTATTTACATTTTTTCTTTCTGCTGCCATTTTTTAGTATTTACTAACGGTCACTGAGCTATGTTGCGGACAGGCAGACGAATGGCGACACAAAGGGTTCCTAGTTTACTACGAAACCCTAAAATACGGAAACCTACTAATGTTTATAATCTTGAAGTATTAGCCTAAAAGCTTACACGTTTATTACGGGTGACTAAATAAATTAATACTTGTTTAAAACAAGAGCATCATATTAAATTGCCGGTACTTCCCCTTATGAAGATGAGGATGATACAATATGCGTTACAGTGGCCACTAATTGCTAATAAAGGAACTATATTTAGTTTAGTGTACTGGGCTGGCCATTCAAATGGTTAGAATTACAACGCGTGGTCAGTAGTGCAGCAGAAAGTTCTGAAATGTTACATTTGTTCAGTATTGGTAAGTTTTTTACAAATTATGTAATTCCTGAAATTTGTGCGTGGGCAAAATTTAAATGAATTCATTCATGATTTGCCTTCTTATCTACTTTCGCAGCCAGGTGTATGTACAATTTCATTTTCCCCTCACTAGCTCGTAAAGCGCTCGTTTATCCTTTAATACGAGCGGGTAAAAACGCTTTTTACACACTTGTGAATAAAGTAATTTGACATTTCTCTAATTCCTATAGCCCCCTACTGCCTAGTATAAGTGGATCTGTATGACCGTAGTAAACATGCGCAATCGGAGCTCACATGTTAAATTGGTCGTTTCTCATGTGACTTTGTAAGCCATTGGCAATATTTAAATTCCATAAGTAACTCTATTCTACGATACGTTTCGACATTGAGTTTTCAATAGTTTCTTAAAGTTAATTTACATTTGGATGAGATTTGTAATCATATTTCCTCGCGATAGTGAGGGGAAAAAAGTTGTATTACACTTGGCGGCAAAGTTTGTTCAACTCTCGTGCCTTGAGACCGTAGCAATGCTCAAGATTCCAGTTTTTGAACCACTCGCTACGCTCGTGGCTCAATTTTGGAATCTTTCGCTAGCTCAGGTCTCAATATTGGCACGACAGTTAAACAACAACTTTGCCCCCTTGTATAATAAATAACTATTGTGACTAGTTATTTGACGAATCTCTAAATATATATTTCCGCTTTCAGGGATTGTTTTCATAATTACTCATTTACAAAATGGGCAGTGTGACGATAGTTGCCAGACAGTGCCTCTAGGCATTAAGACACCCGCTTTGCCGGCCGATGGCCGCTTTGAAATCGAAATAATACCTGCTTTGGAAGATTATATACCAGAGGCAACATACACTGGTAAAACTTGTTTAAATATATATGCATACATATATTTTTGAATGAATTTATTTACTCGTAGATACATATTTATTTTGCGGAATAGGTATCTACTACTCACCATTTTCGCCATCACCTAATATAGTACCTGCCTATACATACATATTAGTAATCCCCATTCCATTAAATGTTCAATAGAATTTGAGTAGATAATAGATATAGATCTATAGGTGAGTAGATAATAGATATCTACTCACCTTTTTCGTAAATAGGTATCTAGTCTTCCGTAGTTATTCAAAGCTGGGCCGATTTTATAGCATGAGCCGGCCAAAAGCATTTCGGGCCATGATCAATTGCTCAGTGTACGTAGGGTTCTGTAGCTGTTCAAAAACGGCTGGGCCGATTATGTTCGATATAGTTTTCTTTTAAAATAGGTACCTATTCTATAAGACATTCATGATTTTAATCATATTTATGGGACTCACAGATCAAAAACTAGAGGCGGGAATATTTTATTTTAATTCTGCAGTGTCTTTATTTATCGCCGAAAATATCGACATAAAAAAAAACTTTATTTTGGGACCCGTATTCTTTTTAAAAGACAACGATACCCCATACTGTAGGATTACAAAATAAAAAAATCATCCCCACGTTACTAGTACGGGAGGCACCCGAAAAAAAACTTTTATTCTATATTTTATTCTACCACTTTGTCGGCATAATTAATATATGTATGTATAATTTGTATGTACACATGTATAAAATTGCTCATTTCTAGTACTAACGGCCACTGAGCTACGCTGCGGACAGACAGACGGACATGGCGCAAAGATAAGGGTCCCTTGTTTAGGTACTTCAGAACCCTAAAAAATACCTGAATATAATAATATTTGATTGCAGTTTAAAACGTATTTTCAGTTAAACTTAAATCTAAGGACGGGAAGGCAAAATTCATAGGATTCACAATTTCTTTGAGGGAAAACACCACAATAAATCCCGACAACATACGGAGACCGAAGAGATTAAAGGCCGGCCAGTTATTACCAGATGATTCACTGACGAAATTCGGAGATTGTCCCCACTCAGTTATTCAGACTAATGTGGCCCCTAAGTCTGTTGTTCAGGTAAAATATGACATAACCAACGGTGAAGTGACGGCACTAGTAATGGACAAGGACCCAATGATGTGCTGTATAGATTGTTTCGCTCACGACGATGTGTGATTCGTATAGTCATATCATATCTTTTTGGTAAGTTTCGGCAAATCGGCAGGCACGTCTTCGTGAGTGGAGCCAACTAAACCTATACCTACTGCTTTGCTTGTCTACTTTCAATCATCTTAATGATTGGTAAGTTTCGGCAAATCGGCACATCTTCATGAGTGGAACAAACTAAACCTATACCTACTGCTTTGCTTGTCTACTTTCAATCATCTTAATGATAAAGAAACTAAAGTCGCTGCAAATAGAAGTTGCGGACAATGTAAAGGAACCGTTCAAAGGAATAACCATATTCTAGCACTAAATATAATAATGTTTCTATGGTTTAGGATATATTATTGTAGTAAGAATTGATTGAATAACCTATCCTAGGCCAAATGGATAGCTCCGCCCGCAAAAAATGGCTGTGTGACCATCCAAGCAATGGTGGCGATCAGAAACGACATGTACTACACGGGGCTCTCGCGGCGCTTATGTGAGGATGACCGGAAGCGTGAAGACATGCCGCCGGACGAGAACCCTGATTGCTCTGTGTGTGAAGAAGCCAGATATAAGGTGTGTTTTAAGAGATTTAGCCATTTGTGATATGACTGGTATGTAGATGGGTTGCACCAAGCTGTGTGTCAGCGCAAAAATCATAATTTGCCCCCTAATTAAGAAGTGTAAAGGTGCCGAAAAGGTAAACTATGCTTTGGAATCTTATACTTAGATCGTTTTTACCAGAGCAAATCTAGTAAATATCTAAAAAAGTACGAGGATAATTCGTAAACATTACATTGATATACCTACTTAGAAATTAGAGTAGGTAAGTATCCGCTAAGTTTCATGATTGTGTCCATATATATATATATATCCACGATGATTCTTAATCCGTAATCAGGAGTAGAAAAACATTAAAATTTAGCCAAAATTATACTTATTCGGCGAGGTCTCAAGTTATTTCTTCACTGTTTAATTAATTAAAAGTGAAAACCTAATTAAAACAAATTACCACTTAGTACATGGTCATCCTACAGTATAAACTTTAACTACGACACGTCAAGTGCCATCAGTATGGCGGGAAACGGGAATTTGACGGATCTTATGTCAATAAAGACTTCTATCTACTCATTATCTTATCAGTGCAACACTGATAACGACGAACATAATTGATAGGAGATTATGTTAACGTGCATTACCTAAACTTGGCAAAATCTTGATCAAGTAAAGCAATTTGTTTTCATACAATACAATTTAATAAATGCCGCGGGTGTAGATTTAGCTAGACTCAAGGCGGTATCAAGACCAGAAGCCGGAGCGTGGTTGCAGGCTTTGCCCGCACCTCACCTAGGAACACTACTCGACAGTGACTCAATGCGTGTGGCCGTAGCTTTCCGCCTGGGCTGCGATGTTTGTATACCCCACCAATGCATCTGCGGGTCCATGGTGGAAGCGAATGGCCATCACGCACTGAGTTGCTGTCGCTGTTCAGGAAGATTTAGTCGGCATCACGCTCTAAATGATATCGTCCGGAGGGCCCTAATCTCCGCCAATATCCCGTGTGTCCTAGAGCCTCCAGGTCTCTGTCGCACCGATGGTAAACGCCCTGACGGACTAACTTTAGTACCGTGGCAGAGGGGACAATGTCTGCTTTGGGACGCCACGTGTGTGAGCACTTTTGCTGCGTCACATCTAAGCAGAACAGTGCGAACCGCTGGTGCCGCTGCCGAGCTTGCCGCGTTCAAAAAGCGACAAAAATATATGACATTGTGCAATAGTTACTTTTTTGTGCCTCTTTCATTTGAAACAACTGGATGCTGGGGATCTGAAGCAATTTCGTTCATCCGAGAAGTTGGACGTCGTATATGGGAGAGGGGATCTGACGCCCGCGCGGGAGTGTACCTGGTGCAAAGGTTATCCATCGCCATTCAACGTGGTAACGCTGCTAGTGTGATGGGTACCTTCGCTCCAGGTACAACTCGTGGCGGACTTTTCGAATAATTTAAGTTAGATAGTTTTATTCACTATATTTAATTAGTTTTATATTATCCTTATATTTCATAGGTTTAAGTGTTTTATTTTTATAAATGCGTCAGATTTTGTATTATTTAGGTATTTTTTAATTAATTTAATGGTTCTTAGCGTAATTTATTATCCAATAAACTTTTATTATTTAATAATTACATAAAAAGAATAAAACTGTATACCTGACCAACTAAAACAAAAAACATTATTTTAAACATAATTTAACAAGTGTTCAAAATGTCCATCGTGTTGTTCTTGATACAGATCCACTTGATTGTTCCTGTGATTGGATTGTTTCACTCGAAATCTTCTTCAGCAAAGAATCTTAAGATTTGTTGATCCAGATCGTCAGGATGATGACAAGGTTGTCCGGGTGCTCGAGCATGTTGTGGCGCTGTAAACTGTCCGAAGTCGCGAAGATTTTTGGTGCATGCGGTTTATTAAATCGTGTCCGGGGATCGAATGTTTGGATGAAGTTCGTGAAATATTATAACTGTTGGGTTCGCCTTGTGCTATTCGTTTGTATTGACAAACGTACAGTATCGTAACGCTCTATGTTATGTTTGAGTACGGATATGGTGGAGGCATGATTTTTGGTGAATAATTATTATTTTCTCATTCAATATCCGTGACTATGACTTTGTTTATTATGCGTATGACAAGAGTGATTGACAATGTCATGGGCAAGGTTTACTCATAAATTGACAATTGCTAATAACTTTGTAAAGAGATTACAATAAAACCTCATTAAAACCGATATGGTAGTAGAGTAACAAGGATTTTGGGATAAAATTTAAACCAAAATTAAAACATGATTAAAAAATAAATAAATTTGTTTTCACGTAATTACTACTTTAACGTAATCCCCATCAATTACTGAGTTAGAAAAAATGATTCCTGATCACGGATTAAGAATCATCGTGTATAATAGGCATTTTCCCGAGAAGAGATACAAAAACTTATTTTTCTGAAACAGGTAATTTTTATGTTTTTCCTGCTCAGAATCACGAGCTCTTTCGATCCTACTAGAAGAAAAAAGTGTCCCAACTTTTTGTTTCTATTGCGTAACCGTTTTTCAAACACTTTGTGTACAGCGGTTACAAAGTGGAGGTGGAGAGCAAGTAAAATGTACGAAAAATGTGGGACCATTTTTTTCTTGTATTTTTGTTCTCCTAGATTGAAAGAACTCGTTATTCTGAGTAGGAAAAACATTAAATTTATCTACCTTAAAAATTTTTTTTTTGGATCTCTTCTCGCGAAAATGCCCATATACGTATAGCAGTGAAACTTACCTTACCTCAGGAGATGTATTATAAATAATGAATACCTTCGACAATTACGATGTTTAATTCTTTCAGATGACATTCGAAGGCCTATGGTCTTTTAACACTCATGGACACTTGTATCCAAACACGAGCTCGGCTTCCTTTAGTGACATAGTGGGAGCATCGCACAACAGCAATTATAAAATATTTGTGAGCAACCACGAGGCCTCTGAGGGAGTCAAAACACTGGCTGAACAGGGTAATACCACAGCACTGGAGGTAGAGATGCAAAAACAGGTAGGTAAAAGTAATTC
This sequence comes from Thaumatotibia leucotreta, assembly GCA_025490895.1. Lineage (NCBI taxonomy): Eukaryota > Metazoa > Arthropoda > Insecta > Lepidoptera > Tortricidae > Thaumatotibia > Thaumatotibia leucotreta. The sequence continues at coordinate 12,509 of JALPQI010013617.1, read as the reverse complement.
AAACTTTAGTTTGATTTCGGGGTTGGTTTTATGGACCTTTTTTGTTTCTTGATGCTGTTTTTAATAGTCATAGGCATGCCGTCATTGGCATGGTTTATAATTATATTGTACGGTATAAGTACTAACTAGTAACTATTGGATGTCTTTAACATAACTATTTATTTTCAGATCGGGAACAGCGTTCGAACCATTATCAAGGCAACTAGACCGCTCACTACAAATGCGACAACCTCCGCAATGTTCAGAGTGAGCCAGAAGCATCACCTGGTGTCTGTGGTGACGGCTATCCTGCCTTCGCCAGATTGGTTTTTAGGGGCCTCCGGCTTAGAACTATGTGACGCGAAAAATCCAAAAACATGGACGCCAAGTGTAATTTATAACCTATACCCATTGGATGCGGGCACCGATAAGGGCCCAGACTTTAATGTGAGTACGAAACAAAAAAAAAATATAATCTACTTATCCATGAGGCTACACCATAGCCACACTTTAATACCTTAATACACATATTCGGATTCAAATATTTTAAGTGAGTAACTTCACATTAGGGATCATCCATTAATTACGTCACACCAATTTTATGATTTTTCGACCCCTCCCTCCCCCTTGTCACACTTCGTCACAATTAACTACACCCTCCCCCCTTAGTGTGACGTCACATGTAGATTTTTAGTTTAAAAAGGTAAAAATTACAAATTACTTTGAAAGTAACTTTTTATTAGGATTGCTTAAAATGATTTGTAAAATTAACGAAGAGAAAATTTACTTATTCTTCCTCCGTCCAAGGATTTGGGATTTTCTATTATTTTATGTTCATGTATTCATGTATGTGAGGATTGTGACGTCACAAACATAGAACTCCTCCCTCCCTCCTGTCACGATATGTCACATGTTGTGGACCCCCTCCCTCCCCCTTGAGGTGTGACGTAATTAATGGATGATCCCTTAGTCAAGTATCTTCATATGCCTGCTACGGGGGCTTATAAATGTTATAATTTTTAGGGTTTATCGTGACATGCGTCACTTTAGTAGTTAGAACGTGATAGCAACGACGACAAACGATAAAAACGGCACCATAATAATATAAACTGCATGTCATCAACTCGGCCTTCATAGCCTAGTTGGTAGTGACCCTGCCTACGAAGCTGGAGGTTCCGGGTTCGAATCCCGGCGAGGGCATCATTTGTGTGTTTATTTATCACAAATATTTGTTCCTTGGTCATGGCTGTCTATGTATTTAAGTATCTATCTATTATATATATCATATATCGTCGCCTGGTACCCACATCACAAGCCTTAATTGAGCTTACCGTGGGACTAGGTCGATTTGTGTCAGATGTCCCAAGATATTTATTTATTTATTTATTAACTAATACCTACAAATAATTTTATTGGCCGTTTTATACCATTTTTAATCAGTTTATAAAAAAATAAGTGAATTTTGGAAGGACGCTTAGACATTTAATTCGTATAAAGGTATAGGTACAGGCAAATTCCGTCCTTGTAGAAAAAGACAAAGTGGGGCGTTTTTACTTAAACGCTCACACTTTGCTATTTAAGTAGGTAATATATCTCATCCATGAAAATTTACAGTCACCGAACGACAACCTCATGCCTCCTCAAGCGATAGACAGTGTTAAATTCCCGAAACCTCCCAAGGAAATGAAACCATTCGCGAAGATCCATTTTGAGCTGATACGAACATTTAAACTTACTCCAGATTGCCTAAACAATGAAAATGTGTCCCCCGAGAATGATAGAACTGAAAGCAGTAATGGATTAACAGAGGAAGAAACTGAAGGTATTATGCGCGGGTTTTATTCATACATAATGTAAAATAGTTCATTATCTTTAGGCATAGCATAGTCATTGTTACATTTTGAGCGTTTAGTGTGCGCCAAAATGCTACTTGTGTAGGAACAAATCAACTACTTAAGATTAAAAATGCATGTAATTGGCAAGGTAAGGTACAACCTATGATAGTGATAGCTACTCACCATCAGGCTGTCCGTTTGCTCGTTTACAACTTAAAACATATACCTACCTCCTTAATATTTACAGTTTTATTCCAGAAACTGAAGAAGAAACGAGCGAAGAACCAACTACTTCTATTACCAGGTCAGACAAAAACATTATGTAAAAGGTGCATTTAGACCAAACGAGCATTCGCTCATTCTATCCCCCACTCTACGAAATTCGTTCGTTACACAGAACGTGATTCGTCGAAATTCGTTGATTTCGTAGAGTGGGGGATAGAATGAGCGAATGCTCGTTTGGTCTTTATAAATGCACCATAATTTTAATAAGTATGTTACGATAATTTGCTTTAAATTGTTCGCCAATCGAAAACAACAAAAAATATTTGAACAACCGTATAAACTTCCATTATTTCATAATCAAGCACTTTTAGAATACAATTTTTGTTTTATCGCCAACTTAAAAGTTTAAACCTTAAGTTCACATAAATTTTTAGTTAAAAGTATTGATATTTATTAGTACCTATTAACGTAAAATATACATGAAAATGGTGATACAATATAATAATAATAAATAAATCATAATCATAAATCATAAAAATATTTGCCGTGTGGTGACGGCAGTAAGAATACATATGTCACCACCCCAACTCCTCCTGCGGGTGTCGTAAGAATCGACTAAGGGATTGAAGTTTCACTGACCATTATTTGATAAAGATTGATGATGGGCAGCAGCGTCATCATAGTGGACACATTACTGCGATCGCCAATCCGCTTGCCCAGCGTGGCGATTATGGGCATTTACCTCCTAATGCGTCTATATGCATAGTTAATAGGAGAGGCCTACGTCCAGCAGTGGACTATCATAGGCATCATTATTTATATTATATCATTAATCTATTAATGATTTTGAACAACTTTTAATATGGGACCAATTATGAACACTCAAGAAAAAAAATATGATAGGTTGACCTAAATGTGTGGAAGCATCGTTTTAGGGTTCCGTAGTAAATAAATAATAAATAATTAATACTCGAAAGCTGCAATTTGGTACAGGTATAAACATTAATCATGCCAACAAAGTGGTAGAATAAAAACAAGAAAAAAAAAATCCGGTACCTCCACCTCCCCAACTGGTGAAGTGGGGATGATTTTCTTGTTTACTGTAATCCTATAGTGTGGGGTATCATTAAATAGGTCTCTTAAAAAGAATAAGGGTCATAAAAGAAAGTTTTTTTTCTAAAGAATATTTTCGGAGACCGCTCCAGATAATCGGCCCAGCCGTTTTCGAATAACTGCGAAACCCTATACTGAGCATGGCCCGACATGCTTTTGGCCGGCTTTTTTTCCTTCTTGAGATTTCATATTTGGTCCCATAGTAAAACTTGTTCAAAAACGATTCCTGTCTTAGTATCTTGTATTACCATTTTCATAAAGGTGCATTCAAACCAAAATAGCATTCCCTATTCTAACCCCCCACACTATGAAATTCGATCGTTACGCAAAACATGATTGATTGATTTCGTAGAACGGGGGATAGAACAGCGAATTGGTTTGAACGCACCTTATAACACCCTATGTATTTGAGAACGTCAAGGAAGTCAAATGCTATTGAAAGTCAATCACGTTGTCCACTTTTTTATGTTTTCTACTGACGATCGGTATAGGATAACGAATTACTTACCCACTTCAATTTACAATGTCAAATATAAACATTTTAGTGAAACATCGCTAGTGACTGATCCTGAATCACGGCCAGAATGCCCCATGTCCGCTTGGAGTGAATGGGACGAATGCGTTGGCAGCTGCGTGGATGGCAAACGCAGAGGGCAGCACAAGAGAGAGCGCTACCACATGGTTAACAACCATCCCGTCGAGTATGGGGACGACGAGGTAACAGACCGAAGTTATGTCGCTTGCGATGCCGACCATTACCGTGTGGCCAACCACGCGACGTCGCGTGATTGTACCTTACGATTTTGTTTACGCGTCAAAATGGTGGCCGTAGCGAAATAGATTCTGGCATTCGTTTTGGCCACTAGGGAAGGGTTTTACCTATTCGGCAGGTAGTGTGGCCTGTGGGTAGCCATCTCCATTATTTGTCATCGCATCGCGCATGCTAGTTGGCTCGCCGCAGCCGCGCAGTGCAGATGTATTCCTTTGCCGTTATATTGTTATTTCTCGATCGGATTTCGTGATTTAAGAATTCGCTTTTTTTACTATGAATAATAACGCCAAGGTCGAGAAATGTTACTTACGCATGATGTGTTTTCATCACGCGAAGTCGCGTGGAGCGGCCATGTGGACAAGATATACAAGGAGAAGTGGACACATTTCCTTGTATATCTTGCCCACATGGCCGCTCCGCGCGACTTCGCGTGACAAAACATATATATTTTTTGTATAATATATATATGTCTATATTTATAAAATACCAACACATATACAAAAAATACCCGAATAACCCAATTAAACGAATTTTATGTGTTGGCCATTTCGGTATGTTCACAAGTTTTGGCTTGGCAATCAACGTGTTAAGTAGATAGAGAACTACCTCAAGCGATCGATAAAATGCCACAAACACAATCTATTGCAAGCTGCAAGATACAGTTAGGATGGTGTGTATCTATATCTACAGCAAGCAACTATACTCTGTTTCGTTTGGTGTTTAAAAAAAGGTAAACAATCTTGCAGTATCTTTTTATTGAAAACTACGAGTAGAAAATAAGTTTTAGCAAATATACATAATATAACAAGGAAATACAGTGATTTAAATTGTTTTTTATTCATTACTAGCGACCCGCCCCGGCTTCGCAAGGGTACTATAGGTACCTACATAAAAACCTTCCTCTTGAATTACTATACCTAACTATTAAAAAAAAAATCTCATCAAAATCCGTTGCATAGTTTTAAAGATTTAAGCGTACGAAGGGACATAAGGACAGAAAAAGTGACTTTATTTTATACTATGTAGTGATGAAGTACCTAGTTTGGATTTTTATATGCATTTTTCAATAAAAAGATACTGCAAGATTGTTTACCTTTTTTTAGACACCAAACGAAACAGAGTATAAATTCGATCGAGTGCACCAGCAGATGTGAGGGCGATAAGGTTAAATAAATACAGACGGAAGGCATAAAATACAGTATTTAAAATTACTTACTTCATATTTTCTGTGAGGGATACGAAATGTTCAGCAAAAATTAATCAATTTATTTTCTGTGTGATGATTAGGGTTTGCAATATTCGCCCAATTTTAGTATTCGAATAATACGAATACTTCGATTTCCAGTATTCGAATATTCGAATTTTTCGAATAAAACGAATATTATTAAAAAAATAACTAATTAATGTTACCATGGCGTCTAATTGCAAAATATATGACGTAAAATGAAAGTGCAATATCCAAAAACAGACTTTTATGGTACCTAAGAGCTAGGTACGGTCCGTGCGTGGCATTCTAGCTAGTCTGGAACTCTAGATTCTGTGTAAGGAGTTAAAAATTGTTTTTCATATGGATTCAAATATGAGATACTTGATATCTTTAATCATATTATCCATATCCATTTTTTGATCTGACATGTATGTATAAAATTGTAAATTGAAGTAGAATAATTCGTTATGAAAAAATATTCTAATACGTTGCATGAGAAGATAACCATTAACAACCGAGCAAGAAGGGTTTCAGTCTAAAAAAACCGGCCAATATAATATATAGTTAATAATTAATACATGTAGCGTAATAGTAAAAAATATTGGTCATAAATAACTTAATTTATCAAACATTTTATTAATAAAAAAGCTGCTTAATTGACCCGAGCAGTAAGTCATACTGTATTCAAGGGATCACGGAACAAAACTGTCCCGTTTTATAATGAGTCAATTTGGTTTTACTTGAATACTGATATTTTAACATTAGGGTATTACAGTTCATACTAATTACGAAACCAGTGATCGGGGTCGCTATAATTATTAATACTAATTTATAATATCTGTGGTATAGATTTAGTTTTGAAAATATTAACTTTGGCAAAGTATACGATACATCAAATAATATACTATAATTTTAAAATCGCCAATTACTCCCACTTATTACATTCGGTAGATATTATGGCTTCATTTTGATATTTATAACATTATTATGGTCTTTACTTATCCGAAACTACCTGTACCTGGTGTTTGTTTGTTAACTTCTTAGGAATCTGTCTGAACTTTGCTTGCAGAAAATCCATTTGAACATTTTTGGAAAACAATTGAAGCTATCACCTTTTGAATAAATCCACTAAATAACGAATATTTCAATTGATTTCATTGAATTTAACTTTGTTTAATCATTGAAATCAATTTTTACATAGGTGTTATTGTTAATATTGGGATTTTATTGTAATTCTCCGCAAAATGTAATTATTTTCAATTACTTTTTCATTATTCGAAATATTCGTTTTATTCGAATAATGACTGTTGTCAAATTCGAATAGTATTTAAGGCTAATAATTCGAATATTCGAATACTCGAATATTCGAATTGCAAATCCTAGTGATGATTAGTAATCGTTATCATTTATCAACGTGCAGTATTGGTGGCAAAGTATGGTTGTCAGAAAAACAAACACACATGTATATTTTGTGCATTATTAATATTCCACAAAATGTACTAATAATTAATAATTTATGTTACAATTATTAATTACGTACCTACCTACGCGTATTTTTAATATTTTTATAATGATGAATGACAACTATGTCATCACTACGAAGAGTACGAAGTCAGTAGTCCCAGAAATATAATTTATTTTTAAATATTCTACGTATTTTTTAAAGTGTCATCTGTTTTGATTTAAACTTTCACAATTATCACTCATATTTTAAAGACAAACGGGTCTTAATCGCGTAAACTTACGTTTAATTATATCCTGACGTTTCGGGCATGACGTTACACCCGTGGTCGCAGGCAGACACCGTGAGTCTTATTGTATAGTTCCTAATAGAACAAAATTTAATATTTAAATGCGTTCTTTTTTTTCTGTCAACCCTTTGCCAAGAAAAGTGCACGTTGATAACGATAACTACCTAGAGTACCTAGGGTAAGTTCTCCAGTGAATGAACAAATCCAGTGAACGAACAAAATACAAGTTTTTTTCGTAAAATAAGTTTTCTGTACATTTCTACTTCGCGTTATATTTTTTTTTTCGGGGAGGAATATTATTTGACAAGTTCTGGTAGCACTCACATCAACTCATATGCATCAGTGTCCAAATGGCGGTGATCTAAAGAGGGCACGTTGCGCCGGTTCGTTTTTTATATGGAGGGGTGATAAGGATTGAGGTAAGCTTACGTTGTGTTTAATGTGTTATTGTGTGCGTTTCGTGGATCTCCCAGGTACAGTGCGTGTTTTTTGAAACCGGAAGGTTATGATCATGCTATTAAAGTATGGTTTAATGTGATTTCGTTTCAAACAGTGGTTTTTAATCCAGTGTCCTATAACTAGAACTCAAAATGACTTAAAACCTAGTGACCGAACGGGGGAGTTCGTTCACTGGAATTGCGTGATTTATTGTTTGTTCCATATCTGACGTTTTAGTAGTTGTAATAAGATTTGGTTTTCTATGAATTTAATAGAAATGTGCTGTCTAGCAAAGGGCCAGTGTTCGAACAATACTTGATACATTAAATTTTTAATGAACTACCGCAAACACAGTTAGTTCATTAATTGGATTGCGAAAACCAGTGAATGAACGAAATCATTTATTTTGTATTTTGTCTGGTTTTAAGACATGGAAAGGTAAAAAAAAAAACATGTAAAGGAATATGACCAAGAATCTCTCGACAAAACTCTAAAAGCTGTTGCAACTAGTGAACTATCAAGTGCCAGTTTTAATATCTCAAAATCAACGCTGTTTAAATCACCGAAATTGTCCAAATTCCTGCCACTGAAGAAACAAACATAAACGGATCTTTGGTTAATCAAAAGTATTTAAGTGCTATTATTGATATTATGCTTTTGTTTACTTTTTAACGAAAGCGACATATAAGGTCACTCTTCAATGGTAACGGAAGAGTTAATTGAACCTTCCCAGAATACGCAGAAATGTGAAACTGTAATTGATGTCGTTTAATTATGTTTATAGTTATAATGTCTCATTAAAGTTAAAATTCATTTATCGAATATTACTAGCACTACCAATTAAAAAAGAGTACTTTTTGCATTTTAATACATTATTTTTAAGGTAGTTCATTCATTGGTTTAATTTGTTCATTTACTAGAATTTTGTGTTCATTCACTGGTGATTTTCCATTTTATCCCCTACAGTCAGCTATAATTTAAAACTAGTTTTTTGCTCTGTGCGCGAGGCCCAAGGGCCTCGCGGGCCTCTCTTTTTGTCGACTGGAGGGGTGGGGTATTGGAGATATTTTTTTTATTTTCTTTAATTTTTTTATTATTGATTTTGTAATATTTTCTAATTTTATCGCAGTTTTTGGGCTTTTGAGCTGGACTCCTGCAGCTCGGCCTTCGGCCTCGCGAGCTGTCAGGCCTCTGAGGGACGCTTCGGGCCTTCGGCCCTACGCGGAGCTCGGCCTTCGGCCTTCGCAGATTGTCGAAACGAATCGTCGGGCCTGCGGCCCTCCGATTCGTTTTCATGTTACACTTTTTCATTGAGTAGCATGGGGGTTCTGGACTCAAGCAGCTCGGCCTTCGGCCTCGCGAGCTGGCGCGCCTGTGTTGGACGCTTCGGGCCTTCGGCCCTACGCGGAGCTCGGCCTTCGGCCTTCGCAGGTTGTCGAAACGAATCGTCGGGCCTGCGGCCCTCCGATTCGTTTTCATGTTACACTCTTTTCATTGAGTAGCATGGATGCCTTGGACTCCTGCAGCTCGGCCTTCGGCCACGCGAGCTGTCACGCCTCTGAGGGACGCTTCGGGCCTTCGGCCCTACGCGGAGCTCGGCCTTCGGCCTTCGCAGATTGTCGAAACGAATCGTCGGGCCTGCGGCCCTCCGATTCGTTTACATGTTACACTTTTTCATTGCGTAGCATGGGAGCACTGGACTCTGGCAGCTCGGCCTTCGGCCTCGCGAGCTGGCGCGCCTGTGTTGGACGCTTCGGGCCTTCGGCCCTACGCGGAGCTCGGCCTTCGGCCTTCGCGGCTACGAAGCTTCGCCTTCGGGCCTTCGGCCCTCAGGCTCAGCTTATATAGTTACTCAGATTTTATTATACGTAGAAAAGCTTTACTTTCTCGCAGCTCGGCCTCCGGCCTCGCAGGCTACCGCGCCCCTATGGGACGCTCCGGGCCTTCGGCCCTACGCGGAGCTCGGCCTACGGCCTTCGCTGGGGTTCGAAGCGAACCGTCGGGCCTGCGGCCCTCCGGTTCGCTTATTAAGACAGTTAGGAAGGGCAGTTTCACCGCGTGGGCTCGCCCGTCGGGCCTTCGGCCCTCGGGCTCGCGCGGAGAGCACCTCGATCGTGACGCTCCGGGCCTTCGGCCCTACGCGGAGCTCGGCCTTCGGCCTTCGCGGGCTTGACGCCTCGCCATCGGGCCTTCGGCCCTCAGGCTCGGCTTATTAAGATACTGGGGTTGTTGAACGCTTGGTAGCTCGATTTGCTCGGAGCTCGGCCTTCGGCCTCGCTTTAAATTACTTGGAGGTGACGCGCTTGGGCCCTCGGGGTGAAGCTCCGGGCCTTCGGCCCTCCGCGAGGTCGGCCTTCGGCCTCCCACCCTGAAGCTCGCCCTTCGGGCTCGCTTAACATAGATTTATATTGGTTCTGGTAATGTTCCGGCCCTCCTGCAGCGAGGCCTTCGGCCTCGCCCAAAATTACTGGGGTTCGGGACCCCCTTGGGCCCCGGGAGTGAAGCTCCGGGCCTTCGGCCCTCCGCGGGGTCGGCCTTCGGCCTCCCGGCCTAAAAGCTCGCCCTTCGGGCTCGCTTAACTTACTTGGGATTTTGACTTTTTTTCGGGGTCGCCGCCATCTTGGATTTTTTCCAAATTTTTTTTCAGATTATATTTCCTGGGCCCAAATAATGCCCGCATGCCAAATTTCAGCGCGATCGGACCATTATTTCGAAAAATCCATACAAAATTTTTTTTGGGCAAAAAATCTGAAAAAAATTTTTTCGGAATCTAGAGAGCCCAAAAGTCACGCACAGCGATTTCCAGCTCGATCGGATGAAAAAAAATTTTTCGAAAAAAAAAAAAAAATTTTTTTTGCAAAAATTTTTTGCCCACCTGACAGCTCTCGGGGTCTTCTATGACATTTGGTCGAGCACCCCCCACCTATCTCCCCCTGTTTAAGAGTTCCCATACAAACTTTGACGGGCCCTACGGCGGCCATCTTGGATCCGAGAATCACAAAAACACTTTTTCTTTAATCTAGGACTCTGAGAGATTCTACCACAAAAAAATCCGGCTCGAAGGACCATTTTGAAAATTGAGTGCAAAATTTTTTTTTTTTTTTTTGAAAAATTTTTGCGGCTTCAAAAACTGTCAGCAGTTCCCTATGACATTTGGTCGAGCACCCCCCACCTAGGTCTCACCGTTTAGCCAGGCCGTCGAACATTTTTTGACCAGGAGGCGGTAGACCAAAATCCATATTTTTCTGGACCTACAAATTTGCTCCTCTATACAAATATCTAAAATTTTTTAAGTTAGTACTTTCCGTTTAGAAATAAAACATACCGTTGAGAAATCAGTGGTAATGCAGCTATATATAATATTAACTAGTTATTTTTTTGTGCGCGAGGCCCGAGGGCCTCGCGGCGGCTCTTATATTGTGAGGTAAGAGGCCGAAGGACATGAGTTTTTAGTTACAGTTTAAAAAAGTTTTGCCTAGGGGTCGGATTCAGCGATGGGAAGGGAGGAGAGCGGTGGTGTGCTTGTATATTGTTTGGCCAACAGTTATTTAACATAAGATTCATATGCCCAAATCTAAGTTGCCTTTATCATATACTGAAATTTTCCAGGGGGTCACAGTTCTAACCCAACCACCCTACTTTCTGATGGCAGTTTTATTTTTTAAGTTTAAGTTTTTAAGAGTTCTAACCTAACCTAACCTGTGGTCTGACAGCAGTTTCATTTTGTGGGGGGTCACAGTTCTAACCTAACCTAACCTATTATCTAACAGCAGTTTCATTTTGTGGGGGGTCACAGTTCTAACCTATTGTCTGACAGCAGTTTCATTTTGTAGGGGGTCACAGTTTTAACCTAACCTAACCTAACCTATTGTCTGATAGCAGTTTCATGTTGTGGAGGGTCGCAGTTCTAACTTAACCTAACCTTTTGTCTGACAGCATTTTTATGTTGTGGAGGGTCGTAGTTCTAACCTAACCTATTGTCTGACAGCAGTTTAATTTTGTGGGGGGTCACAGTTCTAACCTAACCTAACCTATTGTCTGACAGCAGTTTCATTTTGTGGGGGGTCACAGTTCTAACCTTAGCTAACCTATTGTCTGACAGCAGTTTCATGTTGTGGAGGGTCGCAGTTCTAACCTAACCGAACCTATTGTCTGACAGCAGTTTCATGTTGCGGAGGGTCGCAGGTCTAACCTAACCTAACCTATTGTCTGACAGCAGTTTCGTTTTATTGGGGGGTCACAGTTCTTACCTAACCTAACCTTTTGTCTGATAGCGGTTTGATTTAACAGGAGGTCACAGTTCTTACCTAACCTAATCTACTTCCTGGTCGAAGTTTAATTGTTTAAGCGGTCACAGTTCTAACCTAACCTAATCTACTTTCTAATAGCGGTTTCATTTAACAGGAGGTCACAGTTCTTATCTAACCTGACCTACTTCCTGGTCGCAGTTTAATTGTCTAAGCGGTCACAGTTCTAACCTAACCTAATCTACTTTCTGATAGCGGTTTCATTTAAAAGGAGGTCACAGTTCTTACCTAACCTAACCTACTTCCTGGTCGCAGTTTTATTTTCTAAGCGGTCACAGTTTTAACCTGACCTAACCTATTTACTGACAGCAGTTTCCTGGTAACATTATAGAATTCGACTGTTCTGGTAGCTAACATATGGCATGTGATAAATACGGATTTCGATGACTCTGAGAAATAAAATTATGGAAATTGAATTTAAGGGAAATAAAGTTTCTGGTAAATTATTAATATAGTCATCAATGTCATCATCCGCCTATGATATTCCACTGCTGGACGTAGACTTCTCCTATTAACTATGCGTATAAACGCATTAGGAGGTAAATGCCCATAATCCACGCTGGGCAAGCGGATTGGCGATCGCAGTAATGTGTCCACTATGATGACGTTGCTGCCCATCATCAATATTTATTAAATTGTGGTCAGTGACACTTCAATCCCTTAGTCGACTCTTACGATCCGCAGGAGGAGTTGGGGTGGTGACAAATGTATTCTTACTGCCGTCACCACACGACACAATTAATATAGTAAACAATAAGTATGATTAAAGATGTTATGATATCATAGGATGGCAATTAAAATTATAGCAAATGAAATTCTCGCAAATGGGGGTATCCCGTGCCTGTGCCAGTGAGTATACCTGGAAACTGCCCACTGCAAATT
>JALPQI010013616.1:0-28306 GCA_025490895.1 Thaumatotibia leucotreta | reverse complement strand
CATTACACCAGCAATCAACAATCTCAGTTTGTCAACGTATAGTTTGAAACTGCAATCAGTGGAGCTAAATTTAGAAAATGACAGTGCAGTATGACCGTCATGACCTTCCACGAAAGTGTCAAATGCAAACAATGATGAAACCCTGTCTGTGTTATCATATAATCAATTTCGTTTGCATATATTTTACATTTTTATTTATACACTAGGGTTTTAGAGTTAGGTATGGGTTGTCGTTCATACCATTTCTCTTGACGACCTTAATTTCTTGTATAGGTACAAGAAATTCACATTTATAAAAAGATACGCACTTAATCAAAGCGAACGCGTCAACTCATTTATCAGACTGTTTAGTTAGCCTGAGAGCACAGATAAATGTTGTTGACATGGGGGAAAGTGATAAAACGCATGTTATTAATGTCGATATGTCTTCGTGAATCTTGAAATCACGAGGAGTTAATGAAATACAGGTCCATCCTCTAGCCACTTTTGCAGAAGTAGCTTAAGTAGGTATGTTTTGTAATGTTTCGATTACAATTAAAGTACGTGCTTACTTGTTTAACTAAACATTGATTGCATCGTGCAGTTACATTCTCAATATAAAAATACTTACTTAATTGCTTATGGAATCGTATTTTGAAGAGCACAGAAATGCATTTAGGCGCTCTATAGCTAAAAACCTACATAGGTAATTATAATTTGCATAATGACGAATGTATTTATAATTTTTGTTTTGTGTTTAAAATAATAGCAGAATTTATTTGTTAATATTTCGTTCACCCTACGGGTCAAACCGTAGATCCATATTGTCTACGCGTTGAGAGGTGTTTCTTATGTTTTATTTTATTTGACTTTCTGTTAACATTTATTTGTCATTGTCATTGCCGTCATTTCATTAATCAAGTATAGATATAGATGGCGCATAATCCTTTGCTATCGTATTTTTCCGGATCTGTCCAGTCATATCATTGGCACTATACATGGTGAAACATGCCACATGGTGTTTTTCCCTGTAGGTGAATATTTCGACATAAGTAAACATCTCCTATAACACGTGGCGGCAGCCGGGTCCCACGGGACATAAGATTCGATAAAAACGTTTCGTCACATAGGTACTAGTACATCAGCGCGACACGTGTTATCAGCGTGTCCTGGTGGATATCTAATATATCTATTGTACCGATAGATATCTAGAGTGCGTCGTTCGTTGTTACGGATGCGGGAAGCGAGTCATCTGGCCCTGTTGGTACAATATATGTACAAGAAATCGACTACTTTTAGCATGTAACATAGAAATCTTTAGTCGAAAGGGCCCGTTTTTTTCTTCCTTAAGAGTAAATAATAAGATTTATAATTATGTTATGGCCATGACGGCCTATGATCATTTCCTACGTCTTATGGACCTGATATTACTTATTACTAATAGGTATATTGTGCTACGCGCGTAAAACTAATAAAAATATGGGAATTATATTGTAATTGTAACCAAAAAGTTGTTGAAACTATTACTGAGGCACGTGTAAAAAATGATAGTAATGTATTGATCAATTTTACGCCTTTTGGACCGGAGTCATATAAATCATAATTTTAATTGTTTGACTTTCATATTTCTAGTATTTCTACATTAATGCTGTCCCCGTAAGCATAAACGCAGTAACTAGTTTTGAAGTGTCAATCAATTGTTTACTTTATTCAACTGCAAGTTATGTTCTGGTAAAATTAACATTTTAAAACTAGTTAACTGCGTTTATGCTTACGAGGGCAGAATGTGTCACCGGTCATCATACTCCTCTTGCCTTCAATTGAGACGAAATTGAAAAACTATTTCGAGTGCTCCCGAATAATTGCGAGCTGACTAACAAAACAGCATGAAAAACCGGAATAAAAACACCGATATGAACAGATCGTTAACAAGAGATGGGATACGAGTGCCGCGGCCTCCGAGACGGGATCGTGTTTCGTGGTGCACCGGCGAGCGTCAGGTACACGAGAAAACAATATCCCAAGTTGCATCGCATTTTCAACCGTAATATCCGAGTGGTAACCAACGGTTCGCTTGTTTGCCCTCGTCTGGCCGACATGACATCAGAACACATTCGTTCCTAATTTAATTAGACCCCGCGTATCGTAGACGTAAGTGTCGGGTATTAAGGAGAATCGCATTAGTCAATACAATAGCTTAAACCCGAGCTGTTGCCAACTGGCTTTGCGGGAGTTTCAAGAGTATCATACCACCACCGTGCTTATAAGTTAAGCATTGAACTACAGAATACAGATTAACATGCAAACCATGCGAACTAAACATTAAATAGACACAGACACAAGCGGATTCAATTGTCCTACACAACGGACCGCGGGCCGTGACCCGACCTGGTTCTTCCCAAACCCTCCTGCCTTCACTAATTGCTGGCCTATTCTATAAATGAGCACTAATCTTGAAGCGACGGGTCGATCGCGACAGTTTGTATTGTTTAGGCTTCAATGTCAGTTCGAAATTAGTCTAATTTGATCTTGGCAGAGCTGAAGTTTGCGAGATAAGATTGCGCGTGCGCGAACTACATAGGGCGATAATTTCGAAACAAAAATTATTAAAGGAATCTATTGAATTGTTTCGAGGATGAGATGAGACACGCGGTTAAGCTCTGTTCCGCATTGCGGGGACAGTAGCGTCCTTCGCACGTTTGGGCATTAGGACAGATATAAATACTTGGGAGGCAATAACCTCACCAAGGAATACCGGATAATAACATTTTTCAGCGCCAATTTTATTCTGGCAGATACTGGCCAAAGTTTAATGATCCCCAAACTGAACCGAGCTGTGAAAACTGTCATGTTTTGCGGCTGTATCGAGTTTAACAATATGATTTTCGATGTACCCATCACCGTGACAAGTGGAGCGCTGAATGATAATCGCAAGTGTTTGAATGAGGTCGGGCACGTCAGAGTGACACGCGAGGTTATACATATATCGGTCTGCGACGGCGTGGAACGCGTGTCATTTGTGATGGATGGGAGTTTATGAGACCCGGGGACTTCTGGGGACATTGTGCACTGTCAACACTGGGCTCACAACACCGGCGTCGTCGGTCACTGGGTCACAGTGCAGGGGGCGCGACGAGCGCGCCCGGGCGGCGCGGCCGACTTGGCGGCGCGCCGACCTAAGCGGCCCTCCTATTTCTGCCCTCCGTCCTGGACTCACCTTCGGGATGCAGCCTCTGCGGGTCGAACCAAGCATCTGCAAGAGAAGGCTGCGCGTTAGCGGGTTAGTCGCGACAGAGGCAAGCGAGCGAAGCGGGCCGGCGGGCACTTACGGGGGTTGAGCACAGAGCACAGGGTGGGCCCGGAGTCCGCCATGGCCGCGTTTTACGTAACGCGCGCTCTAAGGTGCGGGTGCGGGTAACACGCGCGGCGCGCCAGACTCTCGCGTCGATACTGCCATCACTGGCGCGCCGCCGCGCCCCGCCCGCGCATGCGTCCCGCGCACCCTCGCCCTGCCCAGCACCACCACCCGCCGGTGCATGCGCTTGCATTAACAGGTGTTAGTTGCGAAATCGGTTAGTTGGGAAGCGTGCAAAGGTACAATACATTTGTGAATTCCCTTAGGCATAGCAAATAATAGCACCTGAAGCAATATGTAATTAAGATAAACGTCCGAAGTAGTCAAGATGTGGTCCCTTTGTCTAGTTACACCGGTGTCAAGGGTCAGTCGCCCGCAGATAACACAATCATGTAGGTTCCTGACCGATAAGTGATACCACCGCTGGCTGGCCACCCTCCCATTTCCTGGCACAGACAGTTTGCAAGACATCTTAGCGACCTTGCCCTGTTGTCGTCATCTGCCGGTGACTCAACCGGCCTTGGTGCAGCATTATGCAGCTTAACTTAATCACTTAATGCGCGTCAACACATTATATATCTGAGATTACCGCATAACATACTGGTGAGCTGAGATTACGAGCTAGCTTCATTACTGCCAATGATTTTATTCAGTGTCAAGTATTAAACAATTAAGTAGTCTTTAGTAGAACTTTACACAAATATAGAGCCTAGAATAAACTTGCAAATGCAAACGTTCTAGTATAAACCGTCGAATAAATATTCTAGTAACGTTGCTTTGAACTTGACTGTGGAGGAAAGAGGTCAGAACAGAAAGAGCCAGAGTACAGAAACTATGCTATATTGCAGTGATGACGATCTGACGATGCAAGTTACAATACAATAGACATATGTAACAGAGACAATACAAAGCAGTCTTTGTAAGAAACACGTGCTTCGTGAAGTGCATGTTGATTTAAAACAATTGGGTTACTGCGGTAGGTTAGCTTATGAATCTTATGATTTACTTTTGCAGTTACATCTATGATGTACTTAACAAGATTACAGCTCAAATAATCTGGATCTTTTGGACTCAACGGGAATCAGTAAATAGTTATTTGTTATACAAGGGTGCAAATTTGTATTTTACCCGCGAGTATGAAATTAAAACACGAGCAAGCGAAAGGATTCTATAGTTGAACCACGAGCGAAGCGAGTGGTTCTAAAATAGAATCCTGAGCTCAGCGAGTGTTTTAACATACGAGAAGTAAAATACATTTGCACCCGTGTGTAACACAATACTTTTCCCCTCACTATAGCGAGGAAACTCAAAAAAAGGTAATTATTTTGTTCACATTACAATCATCATCGGGTTAGTGATAATAATTTTTCCAAATGCATCATGTATTTAATGCAAGATTTTGTCGCAGTAAACTTAGCACGAAAAAGTAAACGCAGCACGATTTTAACACATTCCTGTAGTAGCACACCAACGCCAATGCATTATTAAATCATTCTCATTCATTATTTTTACAAAATTATAACAGAACACTCTGAAAGTTGTTTAGTTTACTATTTTTAATTTTTTATGCGTGTTCGAGTCGGTAAATAAAGATTATAACCTATAATATTCATTGACAATGTTGACGTTGACATTTTCTGCGTTTTGTGATTGCATCTAGTCATCTTATCATCATTCACTAAAACAATTGTTACTTATGGAATTTTAGGATTTATGTGTTAAAATCATCATATTATATAAAGGTTTGTATTTAACACTAAATTCTCAAACAAATTATTTAATTATCATTAATATGGAACGATTTCCATGAGCATTTTACGTTTTGTTATCTGTTACTTCGCGCTACGCTCCAAGGTCATTACTTTGCCACACAAGTGAATAATATGCGTTTTTACACGTTCGTATTAAAGGATAAACGAGCACTTTACGAGCTAGTGAGGGGAAAAAGTTATAATTTAAGTAAGTTTTATTTATACGTCTTAATGTTAATCGTTGTGTGTACATTTGTTCCGAACTGAAATCTATTTATTTTTATTAAAAGCAAATACTTAGCGTAATATAGATTTTCTCCTGAAATAGATAGTTCTTAATATTTTTCAGGCAAATAAATAAATGGAATGTGAAACCAGTTAGGGAATCAAGATTAACACGCATACCGATAGTACCGATACCTATATTTTCAAAATATTTCAGCCTGTCCTAGACTGGTTTTATTTTGAAGGGACACTTATTGTACCTACTTACTGAAGTCTTATCAGTCTCGGGTTGAGTAGGTTACACTTACACTATTGGCCTGCGACCATATATAACATGGACGTCTAACGCCACCTCAAAAATGCCCCCAAACACAATTAATTGTTCAATTATTGTGCCAAGATGGGCAGGACGTTTTTCTTAACACCGCGCATATTGCTGTGCGACATCTTTGACAAATGTTTATAGAATATAGCCAATCAAAACTTTGATGGACCAATCAAAACTATTTTTAAATAGCGGTTTAAGTTTTCATAGGTTGATATTGAAATTTATTACCGTGATGCATTGAAGAGGGGGTGACACTTGTCAACTAAAATTCAGGACCGTTTTTGAATGGGAATTTAGTATGGCGTGCGGCTTCCATATTTTATTTGTTCGTAGGAAGTTTGTTAAATGATTTAGTAAAAAGGAATAATCAATATCAATACAAGCGTTCGTCGGACGTCCACCCACAAGATGGACAGACGACTTTATAAACATCGCCGAGAGATAACTTTACTATGGCTAAAATGAATACAAGTGAACCGTAAAGACAAGCTGAACGAATGGACAATTACGTCTAGACTTCACCCGAAACAGTTTGCCAGAGTATGAGCATTTGAGTATGTATTCACAAAAGCTTTGACAAATTTCTAGGTTAACACAACTTGGAAGTATAGCCAAACGGGTAACAAAGGAGGAAATTAAGGAATAATGCGACATCGTCGGATCCAAGACAAAGAAATTTTATACCTAATTGTCACAAATCATGGCAGAACGCCAAACCAATGTTTCCACTCCTGGACCAATCCTTAGTCCTTCCTTACCATGTGCTGGCTAAACGCGGCGCTTTTTGGTGTAAATAAAAGATATTAATTCGAAGTCCGTGTTTATTTTTCCTTGTTTGGAATTAGAGCAAGAAGGAATAGGCCACAGCTCAATTGTCTTTAGTTTTATTTATAACGCTGAAGTAGAATATATAATGTGTACATATACTCGTATATGTATAATTGTATATCTAACACGAAAGGTAAATGGCAAAAAACAAGGAAGATAACATGTTTTAGATTACGACCTACATAATTATGCAGCACATGTGAGGTGAAGAATTGGGTATGATTTTGATTTCAATTTCAAACTTATCTATCTTTAGTAAGTAGGTACTTTCAATGGGGTTTGTTACGGGAATATTCCACTATAGAATAAGAATGCAATGTCTACTGGACTTTATTCCAGTCTGAATTTGTCTCCACAGGGTATAACGATTAGGGCAGGGCCAGTAAGTTTATGAATTTATGAGTCACGACACTCGCGACCCTGTCACACGGATTCAGGTTAGGGGCTGTTCGACCCTCGCATTACAGCACCCGTATGATTCATACCACTTAAAATGTATAATTAGGTGCTTCGATTTCGGGAAGTATGGGTGTAGTCGTTAAACTACAAGTTTACTTAAACATTTTTTGTATGATATCAGTTTTGCCAGTGGCTTGATTTATAAACCACTGATATTTGTGAGCGTATAGGCGAGGCGGATGGGCATTTGAACTTCTGCATTTGTAATGAGATCATTATGGTCAATTCATACGGTATATCACCGGCTCCCTATATGGAATAGTTCCGTCCCATTCCGTCGCCACAAGGCAGGTAGGCACGGCAGACGACATAAATATAGCCGTGACGTGGCGTCATCGCACCTGCAGCACGCGACGAATACCGTCTGTCAGTCACAATATGACGACCTGACCTGATCCGATGGCCTACCGAGATCATCGAAAATCGAATTTTAGAGCATCTGTCATTACGATGAAGGAAGTGGCAGACACAATGCTTTTAGAACGTTCGAGTTAGTCCTACAGATCGTGAAATCTGTGAATTTTGACTGTCTACTTACAGAGTTTTGACTCAGAGCGTTCATGAGTGAGATTACGCACGGTATAATGCGAAATCTGATGCCCCTAACAAAGTAAAAAATATTACGCATTCGTAGCGGACTTAGCTTGAACGTTAAACTATTCAATCTAAAGTACACCCCAGCGTAGGTTTTAGCTCGTACGAGTTCAAGAATTACATGCGTTTAAAGCACATGCCTCTGTAGCCTAGTTGGTAGTGACCCTGCCTACGAAGCTGGAGGTTCCGGGTTCGAATCCCGGCGAGGGCATTATTTGTGTATTTATTTATCACAAATATTTGTTCCTTGGTCGTGGCTGTGTATGTATTTAAGTATCTATAGATATGTATCTATCTATTATATATATCGTCGCTTGGTACCCACATCACAAGCCTTAATTGAGCTTACCGTGGGACTAGGTTGATTTGTGTAAGATGTCCCAAGATATTTATTTATTTATTTATTATTTATTTATAAATCTTTACGATTTGACGAGCCATTAATTAGAGAAGAACTGTTGGTCCGTCCTTCGCATTCGAAGGCCTTGATGTGTTTTTTGGTGCCTCTCAATTTTTATGGAGACTGTTCGTATCACTGTAACCTCACTTTGAACGAAAATATTAATAGAGAGTATTGTTTCTCCCATTTGGATGATAATTTGGATCCTGGATAATTTGGAGGCTGTCTTTTGTGGCTCGGTCGTATTTTAGACGTTTTCTTACTGTTTTTTTGCCATGTTAGGTTATTTTAAGAAGAAGCGTCAGCATTTACTATGCGAACGTCGAAGAACGCTTTCCTTGCAGGTTCCCAAACACTATTTAGTAAGAAGCCCCCTAAGAGTGTTGGCTGTGGAGCACTTACATTGCGCATTATATTATAGGTCCAATTGTATTATAGGCCCGTATTCCAAGCTAGGTTCATTGGTTTAGTATAAGTTTACTTTCTTTTATTGGAAAAACGGCAAAAATGCCGTTGCCAACCAGTTCTTTTACGTATTTACTAGATGGAATGAAAATTATTTATTTAAGATAAGTTGCATAAATACACACTTAATTGCTAACCTAATAATTATGTTCCTTGCAAGTTTCTTATCTTAACGTGAAATACAAATTCGGAAATCGGTGGACCCCGCACTAGGCAATAAAAGCATTTAACCATCATTTTCCTAATTTACTACTCACGAATGACCATTTTCCGTATTTCGTCATGAATAGATTGTTTTTACGAAATGTACCCTTTTTATTCACCAAGTGTCATAAGTAAAACCATAACAATAATGAACCACGACAATGTAGATACATAAAACATATATTATAATAATAGGAACCGCGGTGAGTCACTCGTAGGTAATACTACGTACTTTGTGAACTTATGCGCGGCTTGTCATCGTCTTAGTACGTTGGCAGGCACGTATGTCTCAATCAATAGGTGACACAATGAACACTGAACACATTGTAATAAGTAATACGTTTACTGTAATATTACCAGGACAGGACCATAATAAAGGTACGTATATTCCATGCTTGATTTAAGAGATTATTCCTGGTAGCTAATTGGAATTTGGAAGCATGACCACGAAACGATCTAAAGTTCAAGTTTGGTCCGAAGTGGAGGATTTTTAAATCTTATCAATAAATCCTTTTAAGTTATTTACCTTTACCTACGTACAATAGGTACATATTGAAAAAATATCAGAATATCCAGCTAGGTGAAAATGACCTAAGTGTGAGTTTAAAAATAAATTAGGAAGACAAAGGACTACTCAATACTCATACCAGATCAAGAATACGATCAGGAAGTTCTATCATATGGGATAGGACCATCCAACAAAATACCGCCCGGGTCATAAAGATCTCCGGCCACGAAGAAAAGTCGACACATAAACAATGTGCGAATACTGTGAATAAAATGGTGCATCAGAATTTGGAATAAAGACGAAAATTTGAAATAGATATCCAAATGTCAATGCAATAAGTAGTTGTAAGACTTATAAGTGAATAACTGTTAATAGAATATTGTCTCGCAGTAGATATACGATTGTATTAAAATAAACTGAAAGTAGTGCGGAAACTCACTCCATCTGCCTATCGTACTTGGTTAAATGAAATACCTACCCAATACCCATGTAAAAAAGTTATGGCTTTTCTCTGCGGGTATCAACTACTAGTTGGCGTTAATCCGCACAGTTCGCCGCCTTATCGATTGCTCTGTATCAACTCAACTGGGACAAGAAACATCTTATAGATACACTGTATTATAACATGGTTCACCTATATCTACGAGACTCCTGGGAGCCCTGGATTCAGATACAAAAAAGCTCGATAACACGATTGTATAAATTACGCCTACTTTCCAAACATTTGACCTACATCACGCTTGACAAAAGGACCAAATCTTTCAGACGACACGGTTGCTCGGTCAACCAGAATGCTGCCGAAATTAACTTTCTCCGCACAATGCACGCGGGCGCGAAGAATGACAACCATTGTCCGCGGAAACTGGACCAAAGGGGTGACAATGTCGTCGCACGCTGCAACAGAACGCTTACTTTGTCGACTCACTTTCGAACTATGAGTCATATACCTTTTATTCAGTTTCAGTAGTGAATTCATCTAACTGTAATGCTCGTTCGTTGGTGAACGAAGTTCGAGGCGGTAGGTATGCGTCGGCCGCACGGTATCGATCCAGGCTCCACCGCGCGACCCCTCGCCCCGTTACAACCCGTCTAGGCTTTCCGGAAAACCCAACTACGGTGCATTAAAACTTAATAATTTATTAAATGTCTCTCAACTGGTCCCTATTGATCCCGGCGCGGTATATCGGTCGATTTAACTTGCATTATGGGCATTTACCTCCTAATGCGTCTTTACGCATAGTTAATAGAAGACGCCTACGTCCAGCAGTGGACTATCGTAGGCTGATGATGTGACTTGCATTATTGTAATTTGTAACACAGCAACAGATTTTTTCAATTTCAATTGTTCTTGAGAAAATATTACTAGGTAGTATATCTGAAAGTCTGGCTGAACTAGTTTCGTAAACGTCTAGAAATCGTAATTTCAAGGCAATTACCATTTGCTGCTCTATGCTAATCAAATTACTATTTAGCGTCTGTTGTTTTTCTACTGGCTAGCGATGAAGAAGAAACGATTACAGTTCCTGAACATCTCAAGTATTACATTTTATGCCGCGTCATTGCCGCTGCTTAACCGGAGGGGAGGCGAGAGGGTCGCTATTGCCTACTACGTCGCATTTTTGAAGGGCCGGAATTAGGTCAGCAGTGTTTAGAGATCTGCTGACGTATCACCGACTTATTCACTAATTTATACGGATACGACGCGCGGAATTTTTATTCGCGTACATTGCATATAATGCGGGATATAAATAACACGACGGCTCTAAACACCGCCAGTTGTCGTGGATGCGCCTTAGCGACGCCCATGGCACTCGATCAATGACAGATAATTGCAGATAATAGTGCATAGGCCTGCCAAAACTTAAGTGTTCAGCCAGACGGGTGGACAACCACCCACCATTATGAAAATGGTGGTTTATTACACCTGTTCAGACAAAGGATAAATTCGACAAAAAAGCCTCGGCGAAAAGAAGAGTTGCTGAAAGTTTTGGAACTCAAGTTACTAAAACTTTCCAGGTGCCAAAATACGTCTAGAATTCCAAATTAAAAGGCCGCTAAACTCAGCCGATCATCTGTTACACTCGTGAACGCCGGAAAAAATAGCTTGGCCATCGGAAATCAGAACATGTGGAAGGAAGTAACTAAGCTTGATACTCACGAGTGATGTCATCGGATCCCATTTTGATTAGATCACAATAAACACTCAAAAGGTAATGGTCCTTTAATGAGTCACTCGGCACGGTGTTCGCGAGGCTGCATAGATCGCAGGTGCGGTGCGACGTGAGCGCGGCGGCGGATCGCGCGCTTATGAGCTGCCCGCGGTTCGCGACTGCTGCTAAAAATAGCGATGGTGGCACCCGCCCATCCCGCACCACCAGACTATACCCTATCTATGGAACACCAATGATCATGCAATACATTAAAGAATCACTGTTAAGATAATTTATTGCTAGCTCTATTACTCCTGACGTACATTCGTAGGTATGTGATTTAATAGAGTTATGGTCTTATGGTGTTTGTATTTCTTTTACTCGTGGTCGTCGTGTGGCACTGGAATCATCATGAGCTGCACGCGACGCGACATAATAAATTGGTCCGATTTGCGGTTTTCGCGGGACTTTCACATTGTTGACTCTGCCGCTTTCATGAGATAAGATAGTGCTATCGTCCTCTCCGAGTAAATTGCTGATAATGAGCTAACAGCGCATTTTTGCGGTGCATATTCAGACATTAGGACAATTTTTGATGTAGTACATGTTCGTCATAGTCAGTAAATAGTAATAATTATTATTATAGAGTCCGCAGGGCAGCTTGAGGTGAGCTGTTGGGGAGTAACGACCCCACGGACCAGAGTGCTCCCGAGAGTCGGTCAGGGTCTCCGTCTCTGGTGTGTCTTCGTCGGGCGGTGTTGAAGACAAGGGGACCCGTGACCTATGGGAGTCCTACGGGACTCTCAGCTTTAGCTTGCCTTAATTGGCCGTCTAGAGGGGACTCGTTATAGCTACATGCTCGAGGGGTGGAAGTGAAAATTTGCGTAAAATGCGAGTTCGTGCAGTGGCTGTCATAAGCCACCGACCCAGCTAACTTTCATCACCATATTCCATTAGTATTTTCCATTAAATTTTCAATAGTCTTTATACGCTTGCTGGGAGCGGTTTACGAATTATCTATTGCTGTGCCCGTGAATGTGTCCCAGAAGGTGTACAACACAGCAAATTTCTCAACTACGTACGTGTTGGATCCATATCCCCGCGCAAGCCTATCGACTGGGATTTAAAGGGCCATGAAATAAGATTATTACTGTATTAGTAAATAGGTGTCTTCGGACAAAACGTCGTTCGCTTAAGGCCAAGCCACACTGGATGCGTGTGCAGCACGTGCACGTGCGAGTGAGCGTCGCGTGCGCGTGGTAGCGTATGTGAATGTCATATTAGGTAGCACACCGCTGGCGTGGAAAGCACGCGCGCGTGTCCAGCAAAACGGTGTGCCATCTACTATGACTTTTACATACGCTACAACGCGAACGCCTCGCACACGCGCACGTGCACGTGCTGTACACGCATTTGGTGACGCCCGGCCTTTATTCTAGTCTAGGTACGCGTTAACTTCACTCTGCGGAATTAAAGCAAGCATGACAACTATGTAACATGTAATGTAACCCAAATAAACGATGTTGTTAGCGGGTGCAATTATCTTTCGCCGCCGGTAGTTGAGCAACACGAAAAAATCAACCAAATATTTTATTGCCAATATCCAGAATGCAGAACATCGAATTTACTGGTAAAACCCTTATTTGTAGTAATAGTAATAAAGAAGATCGAATGAGCAAAATCATTAAGGCAGGAAATCAATAAAAGTATACATATGGTAGCTTTGGTAACCAGTAAATGCGTTCGTGAGTCACCAGTCACCACATACGCTTGGGCCATGGATAACATGCATCGATTTTTGCGTCGCCGGCATGTATATGCGACGGGCGGGGATGGCATAGCACAGTCGGGGTATCAACCGAATACCTACGCAGCTAGCAAGGAATCTGAAGACTTAACAGTAAACGGTTCGTGAACCTTACTGCACAGAGATAAGGTACATGTCGTTTGAACAGCTTCCGGGTGCTCTCATTGTCGACGGACGTCCTTTCTTTCCGCCTGCAACGTGGGTCGTTGCGCCGTTAGTGCAGCGGTCAACGCTCTTGCCGCTCCGCCACCTTTCAGACCCCCACCCCCCCGCTACCGCTCGCATCCCAATTTTAATACCTACTTAAATTTTAGTCTTGAAAAAACCTCCATTACCCATGATTCATCGTCGTCACGCGCCTACCAGTTTTTGCTTCAAAAAGCTATGAGACCTTGAACGGCCATTGTTGCACAAAAACCGACGCGTGCAGCGCCGGTATGAAGCGAAACTGAACGATGAAATCATGAGATGCAAATAGCTGGCTCCTTCTGAATATTAAACATGCTAGTGTAACATTGCAGCCACAAAACATTTCCAAACTTGTGACTAATCTGGAGAACAACAATTTCTGGTGAATGTAACAAGTGTAGCTATGACTACATTATGGTTAATCAGTTAGAAGAATATGCCTTACCTAGTCCCATCTGGCAGAAGATGACTTCAGCTTCGATAACGTGTGCGACAGGCGTGCGGCTAGGCTCGGGCGCGAGCTTGGGCGGTTCCGGTGCCGGCTTGGGCGCCGCTGCAGGGGCGGGCGCGGGCTTCGGGGCGGGCGCGGGCTCCACCGGCTTCGGCGGCTCGGGCCGCGGCACCTCCGCCGGCGGGGCGGGTGCCGGCGTAGGCACGGGCGCGGGCGCGGGAGCTGGAGCGGGCGTGAGAATCGGCGCGGGGCTGGGAGTCAGCACGGGTGCAGGGTCAGGCACGGGTGCCGACACAGGCGCAACCGGCGCGGGCCGGTGCAGCGGCGATTCACCCGCCGTATCCGCGTCCGACTCGCTGTCCGTGAACTTATCGGCCAATTGGTCAGTAAACTTCTCTGCCAGCTGGTCGGTAAACTTCTCGCTCAGCTGGTCGGCCAGCTTGTCGGCGGAGGGCGCTCGCGGCGGATCCGCAAATACGTCGCGCTCCATATCCAAGAAGTTCTGCGTGGCAAGACGCGCTGGTCCATGACGCGGCGACTCATTGTCGTCACGACCCTCGCGCCCCAGGTGTTCGAAGTCGTCGGTCGAATCCTGCTCGCGCTTCATGGGCGGCAAGGGCGCAGCCGCTGGCATCTGATCTCCGAACCCTCCTAATAGGTCATCCGTGCCGTCCATTCTTGTGGAGTGCGGGAAGAGTGTGAGTGGAAGATGGGCGCGTCCCTAGGGCGCGGTGGAAAATTGGTATAGCGCGTTAGAGGCGGATACCGTGACGTGGGGGCGCCGTGCGCTTTGGGACTGAGGCTCGCGAGCGAGCGGCCGTGTGGGGTGCTGTGCGACGTCACTCTGCACGACGAGCGGTATTACTCATCGCCGGCCCGCCAATACGAGGAGCCCGCCCTTGTCTGCCGGTCTGAGCGCGCTTAGACAAAAAAATATTTGTAATGTAATAACTAAACAAAATTTATATATTGAAGTCTCAAAAGTTTTTTTTACTGAAATTTTATACGGACTATGCGAATCTTTTAGCGTTAGCGAGCTCAATGCAGGAAAATGCAAAATTATCGACTTCCAGTTCCAGACCAAAGTCTGCTTTACCGACAGAGCTTATTTGACAATTCCAAAATTGATTAGAGTGCGGTCAGAATATTAAAACTGTGTTACAGTTCATAGTCAAAGCATGAATAATTTGAAATTACTATGAGTATTACAAGGCAATATATTTTCTGTTGCAACATAATCTTAAAGAAGTATTATATTAATGAATACGATAATCATGTATAAAATTTAGATACGTGATTTGGTATTTGAACGTGACTCATGGGACGTTCTTAAAATTAGATTAACCGTAAAATATTTGTAATACTCAAAAGATCGTAGTTAAATATCTTAATTTAAAGAAAATGTAAACCTTCAATGTCAGTACTTTCATTAATATGAATAACAAGTTTAAAGCAGTTTGAAAACAGGCATTAGACGCAAGTAGTAGTGCTTCGCCTTGAGACTAAAAATGTAAAAAACGGCTCAGCCCATGCTCAGCCATT
Source organism: Thaumatotibia leucotreta (assembly GCA_025490895.1). Lineage (NCBI taxonomy): Eukaryota > Metazoa > Arthropoda > Insecta > Lepidoptera > Tortricidae > Thaumatotibia > Thaumatotibia leucotreta. Next base: position 13,071 of record JALPQI010013616.1, on the reverse strand, counting down.
GCTGTCACTTGACAGTTGACGTTTCGTACATACTTTCTTGAAAGACACGCCCAGTCGATAAAGCAGGCAAGCAATCAGCCGAATCCGTTCAGTGTGACAACTGACAAGTAAGGAAAGGAATACAAGGATGGCGGCGACGGCTGCGAACGGTGGTGTCAGCTTAAGTGAATCGAAACAACTGAATAAATCTCAGCAATGTAACGGAAAAGAATCTACTGCTAATGGCAAGATACACAATAATAAAAATGGATACACAAAGTCTATTCCACAGAATAGTCATGACGTGAGTATTTGTAAAGTTTTCTGTGCTTAACCTCATTCATAAACGTTTACGGGAAACTTTCCCTAGTTCTTCGAACCTGAGGGGCGGAACTCCTGTTCTGCCCTAAATTGCATTAAAGCTACCGAGTTTCAGAGGTATTGGGGCCTCGCTTTTTTAAATATGAACAGCTTACTAACTTTGAGGGCCGGTGTCTCGTGTAGTGTATGAGAAGATTATGGGCGGGACTGTCCCGCTGTAGCAGCTAGTCAGCCATAAAACAATACAGGAGACAGTAAAATGTAGTATTTATTATGCTTATGAATCAGTTACCTATACTGCACATTCAATATGAATTTGGGTTGAATTCGATTTTTTAAGCAGTGTAATATTTTGATTGCAAAATTTCCATCAATATGTTTAATAGATATTGCAGATTAAATCAATACATACATTTATATAAAATTCAGTCCTAAGTTATTATTACAGTCAACACAATAATAATTTGCTTGGATCACATGTTCCCGGTCTGAACTAAGTGAGCCACTTGTCAAAGATATTGGCAAAAATATATGTAGGCAGCTTGGTCTGGGAGGATTTGATTTGCATGCTGCAAAAGTTTGCGTGGGCACATGCCTGGAGTGAGGCTATTTTCTTCTGAGGCCGCTCATTCAGTTAAGTCCCAAGCAGGAGCAGGAACTGGTATTTTAGAAAACCTTGATATAGCCCAATATTTTAAAATGTTTTATACCCTTTATGTACTACTCAACTTTAACTTAGACTTTATATATCGAAGAATGGATATAACTGTTATTTTTTGCATGGAGAAAATACTGGTATCTGGTCCCTGGACCCCGCGAATGACTAATTATATTTAGTGTTATCATGGTATATCCTCCTGACACCGAAGCTTTTTATTAAATCACTTGTCCCTACGGACGGATGTACTTTACAAAGTATTAAATAGTTTTAGTTGTAAAGTCCGACACATTGCCAGTTGAATAACAGGCGAACTACATGTTTAGTGATGTTTGACTGAAACAAATGTTTTTAAATATTATTAGACGGAGGTAATTAACATATTGCTATGTGGATATATTTTGTACTTTATAAAGGACATCACGGCGTTATGCATGAACAGGCAAGGCATATAAATTAAACAAAATGTTCAAAATAATCATTTTATTTCACAGAATATGTATTTCAACACATATGTAGTAATAATATCTGTTGTCTATTTTTCGCAAAATACTTCAATTCTAACAAAACAACACATTAAAAAAAAAGTATGTCATAATTCTTCATAATAAAACGAAACTTTAATGAAAAAATGCCGAAGATCGTGTTCTATCCATTCCAGATGTACTCGCAGTGAAATCTTCATCGTCGCTTACTCAGAATTATTCAAAATAACTGTCTTGTAACCCTGAAATGAATACATACACTACTTTTAGTACAGCGACCGAAGGCGATTTGTGATTAATTACATATAATTATAAGACGAATAACGGACGGAGTACCTTCGTATAGGTTCAAAATATTTAAGAGGATTTATTTATTTTGTTATCCACTTTTTCTTTAGAATAGTATATAATATATGAAGAACATATTATTGTTTACAATTAATTAAAAACCGGCCAAGTGCGAGTCGGACTCGCGCGCAAAGGGTTCCGTACCATTATCAATTTATTAGTTAAAAAATACAGTTAAATCAACCTACCTCAAAAACTATAGGAGATAATTTTATCAAACCAAAAATCGTTGATAGAGTTTATTACTGTGCATAACATATATTTTTTTCAGAATTTTTTATCGCGTAGTTTAAAAAATAGAGGGGGGGGGACACATTTTTCAAACTTTGAGACCTGATATCTCGAAAACGATTTGCTTAAATAAAAATGTGATGTATAAACCTTCATATCATTTTCAAAGACCTTTCTATTAATACCCCACACGCTTATGTGCAACTAAAAAAAAAATTCTATCCCTCAGTTACATGTATGGAGGGCCCCCACCCCAATGGTTATTTTTACAATTTAGTATCACATTCCTGTAGCGGTTCATACAACACATATCTTTACCAAATTTCGTTACTGTAGCATTTATAGTTTCCGAGTAAATTGGCTGTGACAGACGGACAGACGGACAGACGGACATGACGAATCTATAAGGGTTCCGTTTTTGCCATTTTGGCTACGGAACCCTAAAAAACAACATTGTAACCATTGATTTTGATAAAAATATTTTGAAATTTACTTACGGCGTCGACCACGTGCCTCCATTGTTGTGAATTCTGTCGCACGTGTTGCAATAACGACGGCCTCTAAGCCCAAAATCCTTATTGAACCTTAAGGACAATCTATCGCCATTGGTTAAAATCCATTGGATGTAAGCCAATAAGCATCCAGTACTGTTTTAGCGCGAAAATTCCAACATTCGGGATTTAAGACTTTATATAGGTCGGTAGTCCGTTGTTGATATACGCGTTTCAAAATTGTTCGGACTTTACGGTGTAGTCTATTTAGCACTTTGTAAAGGACGCGGGGTGTCAGGAGGATATAGATAATTTGATTAATATCCATTTTTAAGCTGTAGAAGGAAATTTATAAATTGTAAACCATTTACTGCATACATAACTATAGGAGAGATAATCAATGTTATAGCAGGAGTACCTGTAGGAGCGCCTACTAATTTGACATGACTTTAGTCAAATTGTGTTGTGTGGTGTGTGTGTGGTGGCGATAGCCGCCCGCAAGCCACAAATCCTTTAAAGTGTTTAAAACATCGGGATGAAGTTCAATCTAATTAACATACGCAAGTTTATTCGTTTTGCATAGTTTTATTTCAATCTACTGCATTTATATATTGAAAAATTTACAAAAAAATCCTTCTACTGAGAAGTGTGTGTAAGTGTTAAATAGTGATAGATTTTTTTAATAATTTAAATAATATTTTGTTCAAGCTATGGCTCAACTGCCTCTAATTTGTTAGTTCCACTTTCAAATAAAATATTTAGTAGGAAACCTTATTTAATGTACGGTCGAGGAATTTAATTTCCTACCCATTTCGTACCTTGTCATAGTAGCTATAAATATGACAGTCCTAGCAGCTTTCATATTGATTGTCACTGTGACAAGGTACGAAATGGGTAGGAAATTAAATACCTCGACTGTATAATTCTGAGTAAAGGACTATGCGTCAAAATGGACCAAAAACCAACAAAGCTGGGAGTAGTATCATTAAAAAGGTCTGCTTATGTACTTTATTTTATTCTATAGGTGCAAAGAATTTCATTGGATAATTTTATATGAGTAAGGCGTTCTGCTTGTACTCCCTTAGTAAATCACCGTCGTTCAGACACCATTCATCATAGTATTTACTCAGATGAAAATACAAATATCTCCGTTTTGCAATGGAATTGAATATAGTGCCCATAGAATGAAATGAAATAAATGTAAATACCTATTTAATGACACCACTTTCAGCTCTGTTGGTTCTTGGTCCACTCTCCATACAAATATGCCCATGGTCCTTTATTTATTGAAAAAAGAACTAAACTTAAAATAAATCATTATCAATTTGATTTAAACCCAACACATTTATATCATTCTGTATGTAGCATAGCTATTCAGCGCGGAAATACGACCAGCCTTATGGGCACCCTGCCCATTGACAGCAATTTAGGGCTTTTATTGAGGACTCATATCTTTGATTATGTACAAATTTTATGTTTTACTATAAAAAAGTGGTGGTGGCTCAGTGGTTTAGACGTTTGACTTTCAATCCGGAGGTCGTGGGTTCAAATCCTGGCTCGTACCAATGAGTTTTTCCGAAACTTATGTACGGAATATCAGATTATATTTACCATTAGCTTTCGGTGAAGGAAAACATCGTGAGGAAACCTGCATACACCCGCGAAGAAATTCAAAGGTGTAAGTGAAGTTCCCAACCCGCTTAGGGCCAGCGTGGGGACTATAGCCCAATCCCTCTCATATATGAGAGGAGGCCTGTGCCCAGCAGTGGGACATTATATAGGCTGAAATATTATTTATTATTTTTACTATGAATAAAAGTCCTTATAACTTTGTTAAAATAGTATATATTAGTGACCTTATTCTGTATCATACTTGAAATGCGCGCGCACGTACCATTGGCGCAAAACAATCGCGCCATAATGCGCAGCGCGAGCGCAGGTGCCCATGTGTGCTTGATAGCATTATATGAGTGACAAACGCCTACTCCATAGTTTTGCGATTTACTGTTACAATTTTTTTACAAGACAGTAGCTCAGCGCCCATTTTGTATTTTAAATTTTAACCAATCGGCAATGCAGGGTTCGTCAGACAGATGTTATAAATGCATCTGCAGCCCAATCTTGTATTTAGACTACTATATTTAAACGGTTTTTTAAAGTATTGGCTTCTTAATACCCAGGCGTATTCATTATTTATTTATTTAAACTGGTCCTTTTTATACGTCATCGGAGAGACAGAGATACCTATACTCGATTTTTGACCATTTTCGAAGTTTGTAGTAGGCCCCCTAATCTCAGTTTGCCTGTAGTTAAATTTCCAACTTACAAGCGCTTGGATACTTGAAACCATTACAATACACAGTGGTCAGGCGTTCAAAGAACAGTGCTTAAAATTCAAAAGTCGCAATAAAAGTCTAAAAAACAGTACGTAATGTTATATTAAGATTGTATTTGATCTGTAATAAGCGAAATACAAGCTTTAAATAAAGATTCCTACTTTTTGTGAGGTAAATTTCGTAAACCAGTTATGTATAGATCGGATGTCAGCAAAAATTTAATGAGCAAATCAGTGTTACTTGTTATTCTTGAAATTTTGTGGGTAAAAAAACTTTATTTTGGGACCCTTATTGTTTTTGAAAGACCTATTCAACGATACCCCACACTATAGTACTAACGGCCATTGAGCTATGGTGCGGAAGACGGACAGACGAATATGGCGAAACCATAAGGGTTCCTAGTTTCTTACGGAACCCTAAAAACAAGTTACGTGAGAACGAGCAATTGATTTCCCCCCTCCTCGCTCTTAAAAATCATTAAGTATGCTTATTTGTCCTTAAATTTCAGTTTCGTAAAAAGGCTACCGCCAAGACCTTCGGCAATCTTCGGTAGAATTATCACTTGCTCACGATAAAGCACTTTCTAGGCTACAAAACGACATATGAATCATTAAGGGACTCGAAGGGTTTCTAAACTAAAAGCTTCGATATATTTCTCAAATCGAAATCGTCATTGATTGTTTTGATGGCTCGCGCAAAATAAATATTATAATAAAATAGCGACAGGGAAAATAATAAAATGTTATTAAAAACGATAGAAAACACCCTTGTGTACCTCCATTTAAATAATTATAGTTTTCACTAAAACAGTTATGTACATAATCGATTTTAAAACGACGAGTAAATATTGCACTTTTAGATAACGCGTTCGAGCGTCATGCAGTATATTAACTTTGAAAGCTTATACCAAAGATGTTTATTCCCACACATGCCAAATAGTTTATGTTTTCTAAAACTACGTAGTATAAACTACTCTCCTTGCTAAAAAAAGCAGTCAAAGTAGATCATCAATTTATTCGAATTTTAGCTACTACCGTGACCTCTGTGCAATATATGGTTCTATCCGGATCGGGATCGATGTGTAGCCAAATTGTTTAATGAACTGATCGCCCAATGTGGGCATCCTTAATAGTCGTTTGAACGGTCTGAATATACCTATGTGAATTGTGAACCTATTATTATCCTCATGACATAGCATTGAGTTTTAAATTGATCATCTAATTGACGATTCGCACACAAATTGTAGGTAGTATCTGTTAATTTTTCAGCCTTATACCTATTGAATCCGAAATTGACCTTTTTCATCCAGCATTTGCTTATGCCTAATTAATATAGCCTTTTTATAGGCGCCTGACGCGGAAGTAAACTTGTAAATACGGTTGCTGTAGCGTGTCTAGTGAGGGTATAGTTGTCTAAGGTTCAAATAAATAGCTATACCAATCATTCGTTCCATTTTAGTTAAAACATATCTGCGAACAGGTTTCACGATATGTGTCAAAGACGTCAAATGCTATGGAAAGTCAGCCATATTTGTTCACATCTTTTTTTTATTCTACTGACGATTGGTATAGATTTGTATCGAGAACGCACTCTCTATAGAATACATAATATTGGCCCCAGACAGGCCAACTGTCTCACTCCAGGACGAAGGCCTTTTATGACTTCCACGACTCCCTAAACGGAGCTACCTCCAGCCAGCTGTTTAGGAACAGGCCGCCCTGCCATTTGCGTCTCAGCCTACCTCGTCCTACATTCTGTGCCACCCAATTGGTCGCTATATTAGACCCCCTATCCGAGTGCATGCGGTATACGAGCCCGCCTGAGTCCCTGGATTTTTTTTCCCGACATCCAGAGATACCAATATAAATAGCAAACTTTCGCTTTTGTACAGAAACAAACGCCGCCCATTCCGCCCGTGGACTGGGACAAGTTCGGACCCACCGAGGAGTCCTTCGAGGGCTGTTCGCTCTTCACCGCAGCGCTGACGCAGATCAGCTTCTACCTCCTCGTCCTCATGAGCTACGTGCACCACCTGCTGTTCCCACCCAAGGTTGCTTCGGAGAAGAATAGAGAGGTATGTTATTGGAGCTGGACTACTCTTAACTTTTGCGCCGTTTTTTATTGCCAAATTGTTTTACCTGACCAATATGACATGTATACACGGTGTAACATGAGTAAGGCGAATAACTAACAGCGTGTTCCTGGTGATGACGTAAGAAAATAATGTTTAGTGATCGAAACTTGCAAAACAAAAGTTGTTAAGTGGATATGAAAATAAAATTAGATGCAGATTCTTCAGTAATATTCGTATTTTTAATGGCTAAAGAAAACTACAATTTATGTACATAGATTAAATCTAACTAATCTACTTAACCTAACCTATATCTAAGATTGGCCCTTGTGGCATTGTACCGAGGATGCTGGCGGCATTTCCTCGCTGTATCGCAATACTGATGCGTTGTCCCCAGCTCACCAGCTCTTCGGTCTTTAATTACGTTAACCAGATGTTTCGCGATATCAGCAAACAATTAGCGTGCGCCGGGGCCCCATGAACCTAAAGTTTCTACGCCAAACGGTACAAAATCGTACTCTTTGCCGAGGCCCTTATATTTATTACGTGGCTAAAGTGTTCCCATATGTCACATTTTTAAAGTTTGCATTGCACTCATTCCGAGTCGGAATGCAATATTAGTATAGTACAATATTAGTGGTCGAAATTTCCGACTTGGGTTCATGGTTCATGTAACATTTTTTGTTTCTTACGACCTCAGGAATCGGGATTACGCTATTGGAGCATTCCATGAAAACATCTACTTTTTGTCGCTTACGACTCGCTATGGTAGCTACCCTAATAAAATATACTAGCTGCTAGGAATTACTGCCAATCTAAAAGCCTAGATATGTTATTATTATACCGTAACTCAGCTTCCTAATTTAATTTTTCAAAATTATTGAAAAGACAGTGTCGCTTACGACACGTTTTCATGGAATGCTCCTATTCGGTTTCGTTGTGCTACACCGAGTAGAATTTAAAATTGTTAAAACCGTATAATCGATAGCTTAATGTGTGCGTTGCGTTGCGGGAACGGTGATGATTACGTTATATTCATTAATTCATCTGCTATTTCATTAATCTGTTATTAAAGGCCGTCAGTATCTTATGATTTATGATACCTTGCTATAATATATCTCTGTCTCTCACAATGTAGGTGCTACATATATTTTAGGGACATCACGCACCTATGTACTTAAAGACTGACAACAAGAGAACCTGACGATGACATAAGATTTACGATTATGTTTTTTTCAGTCACCTTATATGCTATAAATTAGGTAGTTGACGATAGTAAAGAAAAGTCCAATGTGTACTTTACCAATGTGGAAAAAGCTTGCCAGAGTAACAGTAGTTATTTTAACTACATGCATTTAAATGAGTCAACAGATAAATATGTACCTGCAAGTGTTATCAGGACATTCAGCAAGCGATAAGCATCGTCCGATGCTTATTTCTTAATCTTATTACCTAGTCAGTATTACCTTGATTTGTTCACGGTGATTCTAGACAGTAGATATCTTCTTGACATGTTTAGGTGTAAATTTTTTCTTCTTTTGTATCTATCGTGAAATCGAACAAATAAATATAGAAACCTGTTAGTACTGCTCCTGCGAATGAAATATTGATAGTTTTCCCTAATAGTTACAATAGTAGCAGACGTGAATATATTCCTGTTAATAAGAATCTGTTCGGGAAATGAGAGCATGTCTCTTTTCTCCACAGACTCTATGACTATTCACGACCTATTCACATGACACTACCAAAATAAAAATAAAAAACATTAGAATCCTTCAAACATACGTCGACGTATGTACGATTTTCTGCTTTATTAAGCAATTTCAGATGAAAATATTGTTAATTTGTTACCGTTTTGGCATAGTTAGAAGACCTATACAATACATTGACATACTTATTATAACTACAGAATTCGGCAGAATATGTGAATGTGGATCATCAGGGTCGCAGGAGTCCGCTGGATGCGGGTGGCGCAGGACCGGTCATTGTGGCAGTCTTTGGGGGAGGCCTATGTTCAGCAGTGGACGTCTTTCGGCTGATGTAATGATGATGATGATGAATCATAATGACTGTAGTAAGCCGAAAGTTTATGAATATGCAAACATGATGGTAGATTAGGCAATGCCTAAAATGCTACAATCATCGTTAACGGACATGGCGTAGATTATCTTTATCTCGCTTGAACGAGTTTCAACAAAACATTCCTTTAAATGTCGACCTTCCTATCAAGTCAGAAGGTTAAAACTATAGTTTGAGTTATTTGAGTTTGTTAATGATGTTCATTCCGAATAATTTCAAGCTTAATTGTAAGTATTGTCAGTTTATTAACTTTCGTGGCCAGTAGCGTCGTAAAAATTGTGTGTCTGCTAATACGTCATCTTATTTTACGACTACTATGTCGTCTATGTTTTGCCACATTCTCGCGATGTTAGTGTTGATACAGGCTCGAGTTTTTCAAGTCCTAATTATAGAATGCTCATTTTCATGGGAATCCCTTACTAAAAATACTTCCGAGGCTTAAGTCTTACTAAGTCCTTCAAACAAAATTAACGTCCTAATATGACGAGTCAGTTTTTAAACTTGTTTGAAAACATGTATGTTCAAATTTGTTTGTTTTATCTGATTTTTTATTGAAATCCTGAATAACGAAAATCCTAGGTGGATAATATCACGATATTGTATGGATTTTTTAACTTCGATTAAGTATAAAATTCATTTTATAATCTTCGATTACAAACTTCGCACGGGTACCATACCTACATAAAAACCTTCCTCTTGAATACTCTGCCTATTAAAAAAAATCTTAGTTTTAAAGATTTAAGCGTACAAAGGGACGTAGGGACAGAGAAAGTGACTTTATTTTATACTATGTAGTGATGACCCTAGTGAGTTTTCTTGAAGGACTTAAGTTTGACTTATATACGGAGTCTCAAAAACTGGAGTCTATATTCATTCGCATAATTTATTACGCATACTTCAAATTGGCATAGCGTTGTTAAACATACTATTTAAGTGGCATAAGCATAATTTCGCATAAACGATTACGCATAATGTATTTACGTATAACGTAAACTATCATAACGATGATTTGGAATAATTAGGATGAGCATAATACTAATTGGTATACTTACTGAAAGGTATAAAATATAATATACAAAATAATAATGAGTAATGAATGACCGATCATAGATTGCGTAGCGAAACCGATACTATATACCTAATATTTTTGCCAAGTTACTGTCGATTAGTACAGTCACCACACGGGATTGTTGAGCCACTTGCCACTGTTCGCAACTTGGTCGAATAATACAAATCGGGTTCCGAACTCTTATGAGGTTGGTATCACGACTTCGGCCGAACTCTGCTGACCAATGGGGCGGTCGTTGCGACGGTTAGCCAATGACCGCTCGCGTATTCTTCAGAAGGTGACATTACCATGGTTACGTAATAACAAAAATGTTTAACCAATGATTGTTCGCTATTTTTCCGGAAGCTGACGTTACTATCATCATCAGCCTATATTAGTCCACTGCTGGACGTAGGCCTCTCCTATTAACTTTGCGTATAGACGCATTAGGAGGTAAATGCCCATAATCGCCACGCTGGGCAAGCGGATTGGCGATCGCAGTAATGTGTCCATTATGATGACGCTGCTGCCCATCAATCAATCTTGTAAAATGGTCAGTGACACTTCAATCCCTTAGTCGACTCTTACGACACCCGCAGGAGGAGTTGGGGTGGTGACAAATGTATTCTTATTGCCGTCACCACACGGTTAACTATCGTTACTATAGTTACGTTATAACATCCGCTTTAGACCTGGAGACGTCAATCTAACTTCAGAGCCCTGATGGTAATTTCGTTCACTTTCCTTTTAACGGCTGTCACTGACAGGTATTTTTTCAAAGTTAGAATTTCAGTCAGAAACTATCAAGTTTCTATTATACATTTTTATGGTTACTGACAGATTATTGGATTATGGGTAGATTGTCAAAGGTTACCTACCATATTTCTACAAAGGTTACATTACATAAGTTTTCAACTAACGTCAACTGAGCTGTAACGAATGATAATAAAGACAGCAATAGCATTTGTCTCTGTCAATAAAAAAAATAAAAAATTGCTCGATAACATGCCTATTTATATAAATATGAATGGCAAAAATACCTCGCCTATTAATATCAGATAAATCATGGCTTCCGATTTGAAGCAAATACGAATAAATTACTAAACGGTTTTAAACAAATCTATGAAGAACTGTCGTTATCCAGTTTCCTCTAGGAACAACGACATCTAGCGTCTACTAATGGCCGATGACAAATCCTTAATTCTCGTAGACGAAGAAATTTTTATTATTTCAACTAGTTTTGACACAATTAAATTTTGACGCAACAAAGATTCGTATTTGACTGACATATCATCGGGGAACATCGGTCATGTCGCGATCGTGCCTACTAGCTAACGAAAAATACCGAACCCATATTACACGACCAAATTGCATCCATTGCCAAGTGGCTCAACATTCCCATGTGGTGGCTGTACGTTTTAATAATATTATTGTAATACTATATATTGCTTCCAATTTAAAACTAGTTTAGTCTTTTTTTAAACTTGTGCGTTGAGCGTAGGTATAACAGTTAATGTTTAGGTCTTGACATATTTTATTGACTGACATACATGTATACCTACTTATATTTTTGTAGTAAATATTGATACTATATACAATGGTTCAAATATTAAAATTATTATTAATACCAAAACATATTTAAAAAGTAAAAATAAAAACCCTAACTACAAAACTAAAACTAAAATTGCTACATTACAATGGGTACAACTTATCTTAACTAATCTTAACAGTACATTTTACAACACTTACTCAAACAAGTACCCCCGCATTGTTCCTGGCGCAAAAGTGCCCATTAAGCTCACTGCGTTGCCACGCTGAACCGCAATGGACAGTCTTTGTGCCAGGAACCAACCAGAGCGGGGGTCATGACCCCTCTAATATTGATTATTTTAATTATTACACACATTTTTACCCTAGCAATTTAAAATGTTCATAAATACGGTGTGTGTATTTTATACGGGATACATACAGTTATCGTTTTGTGATCGTAGAAATCATGGTATAGGTAAATAGGTTCCCTAGATCCTATTTCAAGCATCATTAAAATAGGTACAGGGCAGTACAGGTACTAAGGCACTCTGTACTGTGCGCCTCATGCGACTACCAAGATGTGATTTTTTTACAAATAAAATTGATTATTAAATACCTAATGTTTTATTTAATTGATTATATCTGACGTGTTCATTAGGATGTGTAGGAGATATCAACGAAAGCTAGGCTTCAACTTCGCTTCGTCGCTCCTGGTTATTGGTGTTTTGAACTTAATCTTACTGTATGGTTTTACCCTGATCTGCCTCATTCACTTGATTTCTAAGTTTATGCTAATCCATATTAGCACGAATAAAGTTATATTTAATAATGTTATGCATATTTCAATTATGCATAATCAGTAATATGCGTATTAAGCATTATGGAATTTTATTATTTTGCCTATTCAATATTATGCTTAATTATTTATGCCAAATCCGTTATGCGAATTCATATTAGGACTATTAATATTAGGCATATTAAAGGGGACCCCAAAAACTGAGTCGAGTCTTAGAATAGAATGCAAGACTCCGACGGCTTGAGTCTTTACCAACACTATGCGTTGTCGGCTTAAAAATAAAGAGTTTATCCAAGCAGCTATTCTGGCCTAAAGAAACATTAATTTAACAGTTAGGATATTACCTTCACAAAAGTATTTGCTTTATCTGTATGTCACGTTTGCGAGTTTTTCCAATTTGCACAGTTCCTATTAACTATTGTGCTATTTGTTATTTAAAGCATTTGTAGTATACCTACACAAAAAGTAAGTCTTTGAACGGTCGTGTCGCATGATAATGACAATGTAGGTATGTTTTTATTGTAAAAAAGCTGCTCACCATATGTTGTATTTTAGTGACACTTTCGAAAATGCACGGATAATGCTTCTGAAAAATAAGCATTTTAGTAACGTTTTTACTAAACCGCACACAAATGTGCTACTGTTCTAACGTCATATACGTCGATAATATTACCATTATCACAATACACAGCAAACCT
>JALPQI010013615.1:0-34033 GCA_025490895.1 Thaumatotibia leucotreta | reverse complement strand
ATAGTGTCATTAGCGACATCATTCCCGTACAAGAAGGAGGTGGAGTTTGAAGAGTGTTTGTCACTACTCGGGCTGGGTGAACGAAGTTTTTCTAACGTTTGGCAAACGTAGTTAGTGCGCTGTGTACTTGCAGATCTCATACATAGTAACTTGTTAATATGTCTATAGTTCGGTGTGCATGACATTCTAATCGAAGGTTTTGGAGTGTTTACATTTTTCTTAACTTTTCTGATAACATCCGATGCGGTCACTGTTTTGTACAATGCAATTTTTTGTTTGTACTGATCATTTGTCCTCTGTAATTCGGCAATTTCTAAAGAGAGTTTAGAGATTTCTTCATTTGCTATCTCTAGTTCACTTTGTAAGCTCCCAACCTGGTTTTTTACGTTATTTAAAACCGATAAATCTTCGCTTGAGACCGCTGGTAAGCTTTCGTGACTTGTATTCGTGTATCCCTGTGAGCATATAAGTAAATCGTCCGAAGACATGACTAAGTCGTATGAATAATTAGGGCAGTTCCTTGGTCTTCGTGTCGTAACATTTCGATCGTATGTAGACATAGTTTAGGTCGGTGAAATAGATTATAAACAAAAATATTATATTATAACGCAAGTAAGAGATCAATCGTAGGCCTATTTTCTATTGTTCTCGCTTAGCCGACGGCCGTTAGCTTAGCCGGTGGGCGGGGCGTAGTGTGTCTACTAGACAGATAGATATCCCGCTCGCTCTTATCACGAACATGTGGACGTAGTGCGCTTGTCTGTCTCGCTTTATTGATCTTCTATCGATGTTTAATATTGATCACAGATTTAATTTTGCCTTTTTTGTCGTTTAATGTCCAAAAATAGCAGATCAATACAATAAGTGTACGTTTCAAATATAAATACACTCTGCCAGAACTTCAAAACACTTCAAATTGTCCATGAAATAATTTACTTTTGAGTTTGCGAAGTAACGGTCAAAGCGTATTGATAATTACTGTTTTTTTAACACTTCCACTTCACATACTTCAAATTAACACTTGCACATAAAGTTTTAAGTAATGTAGTAGTTAATTTTTTTTTTTAAAGTTAGAAAGTTTAACCAAGTATATCCACTTAAATGAAATTTAAAATACGAGCCACTGTTTACGTGTTAGCAGCGCCATCTGCGAATTGAACATTGTCGGTCTAACTGTTTTTGAATAACTACTTACAGAACCCGACACTGAGCAATCTGAGCATGGCCCAACATGCTTTTAATCGATCAAATCCCACTGTGATAAATATAATACATGTAGGATTCGATCACTTTTTTCTTGTCACTCGTTTCTATTTTTATGTTGTCCTGGGTCACTCCTAAAATCACAAATCACATTACAAATTACAAACCCCTTTATTTTTCTATAGGTGCATTCAGACCAAAAGAGCATTCGCTGTTCTATCCCTCGCTCTACGAAATCAACCAATCACGTTATGCGTAACGATTGAATTTCGTAAAGTGGGGGGTTAGAATAGCGAATGTTCGTTTGGTCTGAATGCACCTTAAGTAACATCTTAAGATACACTTATTTTCCAAAAAGTACGACATAGTTAAGTTAAAATATCGCTAAAATAAACTTTCTTATTTTACTTCACGAAGGCAGTTTTACAAAAATAAAACCCACATATCGGCCATTAAAACGGCAATAACTTCAACAAATCGAACCATACATTACTAATGTTACACTCTACATCTTTTAAATCCAAAATAACTTATGTCCATTACTTTTGCCAAGACATAAGCTCTTTTAGAACACGAAACGACCATCCGTCTCTTGCAACCGCAAAAATGGTTCACATACTTCTAGAATTCTTCGATAATATTTAACCGAGGTTGGTATCGGTTATTTTATGGCTAGAGACAAACGAATAGTCGAATCCTGATAAACTATTAAGGGGTGAATATCTGAGTGTTTCAACCGTCTAATTTTGGTGGCATCATTTTTGCCGAAGTTTCTATTCATTACAATGTGCTACTTTGTCATTTGAAGGAGGCACGGTACCTTATCCACTCATTTGCTTTGAAACAAATGACTAAATATCAGTTTATAAACGTCTCAAACGTTTACAAACTTCGGCAAAAATTACGACACCAAGATTGGGCGGTCGAAACGCTCAGATATTCACCCTAAGGTGGTTTTTGAACAAACGAGCATTCGCTCATTATATCCCCCACTCTACGAAATCAACAAATTTCGACGAATCACGTTTTGTGTAACGAACGAATTTTGTAGAGTGGGGGACAGAATGAGCGAATGCTCGTTTGGTCTAAAACCAGTTTTATAATAGTACATTTCGATACAAGTGTAAAGTGAAACGAGGGCGACAATCACCCGAGTTAAAAAGAAGTTTTTACACGTGTATCGAACGACTTTTTTCATAACAAGTGCGTCGCATGCATCTGACAAATGCATTACAACTTGTACGTAAAAATTCTAAGTCATTATTGCACCGGAGTTTTTGGTGAAAGCTTCCCTAATTGTTTTGTCGTTATAAACTGCTGTTTATAAAAACATGACAATGGTCAATTTACCGGTTTATGGGAATTAAATTATTCCTAAGTAGAATAAATATATGCTACGTTAGGAATTTCTTTGCGAGATCGGATTAAAAATGAGACCATCCTCAGCAGAACCAAAGTAACCGAAATAGCTCTCCGAATCGCTAAAGTGGCAGTGGGCGGGGCACATGGCGCGTAGAACCGATGGCCGTTGGGGCGGGAAGGTTCTCGAGTGGCGGCCACGTACCGGAAGGCGCAGCGTGGGTAGGCCTCCCACAAGGTGGACTGATGACCTGGTAAAGGTCACAGGAGTCCGCTGGATGCGGGTGGCACACCGGTCATTGTGGCAATCTTTGGGGGAGGCCTATGTTCAACAGTGGACGTCTTTTGGCTGATATGATGATGATAATAAATATAAAAGTTGTTTACCTTAGTCCATGGACTGCTATCCAGGAGATTAATATGCTCAATACTGTCCCTTTAAAATACATAAAGATTTCAAAAAATTCCGGTTTTGGTTGAGAAACAATAGCAAAGTGACTGTGGAATTTTTGAGTTTAAAACTCGGACAAACCTTAAGTCCGCAGACTTTTTACATTTTAAAACTATGACCTCTCGCTACGAAGTGCTTGAAACAGTACTTTCTAGCTCTAAAACAACAACTTTGGCGGTCGCAATCATATCCTTAAACAGGTGATGAGAGTATAACTCCCTTAAAATACAATGAATCAATAAATATCTTGGGACATCTCACACAAATCGACTTAGTCCCACGGTAAACTCAATAGGCTTGTGATGTGGGTACCAGGCGACGATATATATACTCGTAATAGACAGATAGATATAGATATTTAAATACATAGACAGCCACGACCAAGAAACAAATTTTTGTGATAAATAAATACAGAAATAATGCCCTTGTCGGGATTCGAGCCCGGAACCTCCAGCTTCGTAGGCAGGGACACTACCAACTAGGCTACGAAGATTTAACCATTTAATGACATTTCTGAGAGCACGTGAGAAATTAAACTGAAAGTATCCAAATTTTAAAGCCCTATTATTTTGCTTATTTGTAAATCATAGACAATTAGTGATACCACAAGATAAGGTCCGACCGAGACCCATATTTTAGTCTCGGCCAAGACCGAGAACGAGACCGAGAATAAATTTGATTCTCAGCCGAGACCGAGACCGAGACCGAGACTTGGTAGAAAGGATAAAAAACGTAAAAATTACATGAAAAATCCCTAGCAAATACCTATTGTAAGTCCAACGTCAAACTAAATACCTACAGCAATTTTTTTCGGATATTTTTTTTTTTTTGATGTAGGCATAGGTACCCCACAAACCGGTATTCGAATTTTAGGTATTTTTATCGATAGTATGATAGGGGTTGCTTACTCTAAATTATTCCTTCCGTTCATTTCAAAGTGAAATTGAAGTCAGTTTATGACAATTTGAGACCAATAAAATCGCAGTAAGTTCGCGAGATGGCGTCAAGCTCGCCAATTACAGCTCATTACGAATCTCGGCCACGGCCGAGAGTCCCCGCCATTTTTGGCCGAGAGCCGAGAGGGATATCTCAGCTTGATTTTTGGCCGAGAATGCCGAGACCGAGACCGAGACCGAGATCTCGGTCGGACCTTACCACAAGAAAATATCTGTCAACAAAATTTGCTTGGTCAGAATCTAAAATGTGCATTCCAAAAAAAGTCTACTTTGTCGTGAACGTGACGGCTATGCCAGCTAACCTAGAAATATATGGAAAGTGTGAGAATTCTTTATAAAATCTACAGAGCTATTGAGGCAGGTAAAGTGTAACGTAAACAAGTGTAAACGACTATAAATTTATTTTAATCACAATAGTTTACAATTATTATCTTTAAACACAAGTATCCCCCTATGCTTGCCCATCGAAGTTCGAAGTCAAAGAAGAGGTCTCCGACGCCTATGTCGGCCCTTTTATTAACTTCGCCCCTCCGGTGCTACCACTACCACTTCAAGAAGGCACTTCACTTGTACGCGGCAGATGGCGCCACTGTAGCCGATGCAGTTCCGGCGCGATCGCCTAGATGTCGCCCATGCTGCACTAGATTGCTAACACGGCTGTCCTGCCCGGCGTATGCCCCAGACGCCTCACGAGTTAAGATGTATGCTGAAACATGTGCAGAAGTTCTATATTAGTATTATATCTTATCAAACAAGTTATGGTAGCCCTGGCTTCAAACATGATACATGACCTTTACCTTAGTGAAAGTCATCGTGTAAGTTTTTGTTTTCAAGACCGCCTATGTTTAAAGAGGATTTCTCACTTAAACACGTTCGCCATAAGATCAAATCAGTTGGTACCTACTCAAAAGCTTGCCCAGCAACTTTTAAGATTTTACGTGTATCCAACTTGATTTTTACAATTCACTTACACGACGGCTCCACATACAGTTTAGGTATTCATGTAACAGATTCATTGAAGTATTCATCTTAACTCTGAACTCTAATCAAGGTTTATTACTCAAAGTGTACTAGAAAGCAGGTAGTTATAAAAATATTAGATAATTAGTAGAATGTAAGCTTTGATTGATAAAAACATATACGTCTGAAAATAAATATTTAACGCTTGCTAACACGGTTTTTATTTGTAAGCTATATAAAATTTTGTGGTACCTTTAGTTGATATCCCAATCATCAATATTGATCCACCGTTTCATGTTTTCTGCGGCAGTTACACCGGTGTATTTTTTATTACTTCTCTCGCTACCTATTACCTCCGTCACCTCATACCTGTCATTTCCCATAACCTTACTGACTTGAAAAGGGCCTTTGAATACGGGTAACAGTTTTTTGCTTTTCCCTTCATTGCTGTGGCTTTGGATGATAATCATAACTAGATCTCCCACATTGTATGATGGTGCTTTAGTTCGAGACCGATCAAACTTCTGTTTCTGATAGTGTGCATTTGACTTAATATTACTATCTACGTTCTCACGCAACTTTGTCATGTCTATAAGGCTCTCATCAGAATCCGGTGTTAAGCTATCACTATCAGTACGTAACCTATATCCGAAAAATACTTCGCTCGGTACTGCTTTTGTAGTTTTGTGAACGGTACTATTTATACCTTGCTGTAAGATTTTTACATACTGGTCCCATCTGTCGTCTGACGTATTGGCACCTAGAGTTCTTAAAGCATCAAGGATAGTTTTGTTCATACGTTCGACTTGTCCATTAGACCGCGGCATACCAGTTGCTACTGTATGCAGGTGTATATTCTTATTAGTACAGTATTGAGCAAATTCATTCGAGGTAAAACTAGAACCGGCATCAGTAATTAGGCGTTTGGGATTTCCAAACATTTTGGACAGACTTTCAAGTTCTCGTATTACATATGATGTTTTTGTTGATTTTACCGCAAAGACAAAAACGAACTTTGTGAAAGCATCAACAGCCACTAATAAGTACTGGTTTTTCTTTTTAGTTTTTATGAAAGGACCCAAATGATCCAAATGCAGCGTGTGATATGGTCTAGCATGTTTCGGCAACGGATACAATTCACCCTCTTTAGCGCCACCCTTTTTCTTGTAGTATAGACAGTTAATACAATTTCTAATGTATTTCTTTAGCACGTGTCTCATTCTAGGAAACCAATACTGAGAACCTATACGTTCGATAGTTTTGTCGACGGAAAAATGGCCCAGGTCATCGTGGTTACACTTAATTATCTGCCAAATGCAGTTTTTTGGGACCACCCAACGGCGACCTTGGGACGTTCTTCTGTAAACCTTGCCTCCTAAAACTTCATAATTGGCAAACACGTCTTTATTATTATCGGCATCTCCTGACTCGATTATTGCCCTAATGCGTTTTAGTTCGGGGTCCTGCAACTGAACGCTTAGCAACCAATCAGCCTCGGTTATGGACAAAACTATCTCAGTCTCAGATTTTTCTCCGGACGGCACGGGGTTGCGACTTAACGCGTCTACATGTTGCATTCGCGACCCTTCGCGGTGTGTAATTTCGAAAGCGAATTCTTGAGTCGATAACACCCAACGTGCTATCCGGGGAATAATCTCTTTTTTGGCTAACGCGTGTCGAACCGCGTTGCAGTCCGTTACAACTTTAAAAGGTGCCCCTAAAAGGTACAATCGGAATCTTTGAAGGGATGATACAATAGCTAATAGCTCCAATTCAAAGGAGTGATATTTTTTTTTATCATTTGTGGTTTGTCGGCTATAGTAATGCACCGCTTTTTCGCCTTCTTCAGTAACCTGCATTAATATGCCTGCAAGCCCCTCCCGACTAGCGTCTGTGTATAAAATATGTTCTTTATTCGGATCATAAATCGTCAAAACACTGTCTGAGGCTAGCTTACGTTTTAATGTTTGAAACGATTGTTCGTGGCAAGAGTCCCATACCCAAATCGTATCCTTCTTCAACAGTTTTGTCAAAGGTGCAGAAATCATAGCACAATTCTTTATAAACTTTCTAAAATAACTTATGAGACCCAGAAACTGTCGAAGTTGGTGCACGGTCTTTGGAACAGGGAAATTTTCTACAGCTTCTAATTTAGACTCATTGGGCATGACACAATTAGGCTTAATTTTATAACCTAAGAACTCAATTTCAGATTTGAAAAAGTGACATTTCTTAAGATTGAGAGTCAAACCGTTTTCACGAAATATTTTTAGAACCTTTTCGAGCAGTTCAAGATTTTCTTCTACGGTTTCCGTTACCAAATACACGTCATCTAAATACAGTATCACGTTTTCAAATCTGAGATTTCCAAGGACTTTATTCATCATTTGTTGAAACACAGACGGGGCATTGACCAAACCGAATGGGACTCTGAGCCAGGAATAGTGCCCGTCCTCCGTAATAAATGCTACTTTATCTATCGAGTCAGGGTGCATCGGAATTTGATAATAACCGCTCTTTAAGTCCAAACTAGTAAAACATTTATGACCCTGAAGCCTATCCACGAGATCTTCGATACGCGGCATTGGGTATTTGTTTTTAACTGTTACTTTATTTAATTGCCTGTAGTCAATGCAGAGCCTTTTTTCTCCGTTTTTCTTATTTACCAATAGCGCGGGGCTCGCATACGGAGAGTTGCTTTCACAGATTATATTATTCTCTAACAGCTCATTTACCATTTCTCTAATAATCTTTCGATCACTGTGCGACGCCCTAAAGGGTCTGCATTGAATAGGTTGCGGGCTAGTAACCTCAATAACCATCTCATGATTTACGACCTTTCCCAATTCCTTAGTACTAGAGGCAACACAGTCCTCAAAACGCCTAAAGAGTGCTGTCAATTCATTTTGATGCGAATCCGCGTCCAGTTTTAACTCCGCGACATTATTACAAAACTCTGTGAATGTTTCTGCGTAATCAAACTGGAGGCGGTTTCCTATTCGCGAATATACCAAGTCTCGGCGCTCAGTTACGTTTCTGCCAATTAACAATTCATTATCAGCCAAATCATCCATTACGTAAAACACAATATTCTTTAAAAACACCGAATCTAATTTAAAATCGAGATGCACCATTTGATTAACGCATTTTACATTTCCCTTTGTAAATCCTTGCAGTGGTTTGGGGGCAGGTAATGAATCACATTGAAGAGAGTACTTGTCCACCAATGATTGTGAAATTAACGAACAACTACTCCCCATGTCAATAAAGGCGTCATAACTAAAATAATTAGTGTGTATCTTTTTGATAAATTTATCACGGGTATTTGGGGTAGAAACGAATTTAGTTTCTTCCGATTTTTCTGGCTTAACTGTATTCTTTTTATGAAAACACATGGATTCATCATGCCCCCGTTTACCACAGAACTCACACTTGCGATTTAACTTCTCACAGTTAGATTTTTTATGATTACCACCACATAAATAACACTCGATTGGTTTTCGGGGGGCTTGGTTATTAACCTGGCTGATATTGGAAGTAGCAACCTGACTTGGGCCTCCCCCAGACGCTTTGGCAGTACTATTAGGTTGTGTTGGGGGTAAATGTCCGCTTAGCTTGCCTTGTCCATCGCGTATATTAGAACTAAATTGTCTAGTATTTCTAGACTTGTATGTTCGTCCATGGAGAAAACTAGCTAAGCTATCACATGTCGTGAAGTTACTGGCCTCAATTGATGCCCCTATTCCAGAATCACCGATATTGCCAACAATTATTGATATTATATCCATTTCCGTGAAATTGAGTGATAGCCTATCTATTTTACTTTTTTGATCGAAATAGAACTCGTAAAGTGATTGGTTGTCATTTGGTCTCTTTTCCACTATTTCTTTTAACAGCTGAAACATATCGCGCCTAATCTGAAAGCTAGAAGCTAGTTTTCGACGCCAATCCGCCCAGCGCCAAGAAGGCCATTGTTGCTCTGTACGCAATAATGAATCGTACCAGGTCTTAGCGGACCCTTTTAATTTGTTGAGAGCCTGATATCTAACCACCTCATCCGACCATGCAAAAGTTTCAGCGTAAGATTTTATAATATTAAGCCAAGCACCAACGTCATCTCGCAAGGGATCAAATTCTGGTATAATATTATTCAGCACAGTAGAAGCTTTTTCTGTACTCACAGTCGCGGTATCAGCTTTACGTGATACCTTTGTTTTCTTCTTATCCTTGCTTTTTCGTTTCGGTGGAGGTGACGGAGTTCTCGTCCGTCCAGTGCTGCTGCTCGAGGTAGAAGTCGAACGTGCACGTGCACGCTTCGACCGTTTCCGTTTACCCATGGTGGGCGTTGATTATATTATCCCCTCTTCTGATAAAATCTACAGAGCTATTGAGGCAGGTAAAGTGTAACGTAAACAAGTGTAAACGACTATAAATTTATTTTAATCACAATAGTTTACAATTATTATCTTTAAACACAAGTATCCCCCTATGCTTGCCCATCGAAGTTCGAAGTCAAAGAAGAGGTCTCCGACGCCTATGTCGGCCCTTTTATTAACTTCGCCCCTCCGGTGCTACCACTACCACTTCAAGAAGGCACTTCACTTGTACGCGGCAGATGGCGCCACTGTAGCCGATGCAGTTCCGGCGCGATCGCCTAGATGTCGCCCATGCTGCACTAGATTGCTAACATTTATAACAAACACCCAGTTATAATATTAATATACACCAAAACTTGTATTCGTAACTTTCTTACAAGTACGCGAAAAACGGCGTCACGTACACGACATTTTCGTGGAATACACCTAAAGATGAATCAGGTATAGCATTTATATTGAAGCAAAACGAATATTTCTCTGTACTAAAGCCTTAAAAGAAATATAGCTCGATCTGTAATGGAAATCATTCGTTCAATATTCAAACACAGGTGCGAGAAATAATTACAATTTGCCGCCATTTTGCTTTTTACTTTTTAAGAACGAATGGAATGGGATGTTTTATGCAAATTGAGCGTTATTGTAATTATTTTGAAGGAAATTGGAGTGGATGGTGTTTATTGGAGTTTTTATATCTTGGTTTTGTTTTGTTTATACTGTTTTTTGTGCGTGAATACTGCCGCCATTACGAAAAAGGACAAATTAAATATAATTTTTCACAAAATATTTAAGTGGTATTTTGAAGTATCGTACAATCGGATGTAGGTACCATTTTTCTTTTTTTATTTATATGTTTCGTTTTAACGACAGAATAAGTAAAATAACTAGATCTAAATCTTAAATGTAAATAGTAATACATAATACAGTAATATATAGATTACAGTCAAGTGCAATAATACGTATCGAAAGAATTTTCTCATAAATATCTTACGACGTCCTTATTACATAGGATAAAAGTATGTACTAGGTACACTGGCACAAAACACACCACTATTTTTGAGCTCTCTTATAATATATATACCTACACCTTATTTTGCCTATAATTAAATAGTACTCGATTAAATCCATGTCATTAAATAATCAACAATTATGACAAAATAATACGCCGATACGTAAGAAGATTTGCATTTTCTTGTATAGGGCATGCAATCCAATTTATACTATTTAAGTCATATTGTTTTTGTAATGTGGTTATTATTAATGGTTTTATGGATACATCTATTACCCACGGATTATTCCGGGATACATTTGTCACGGGATTTGACATTATACAATCCCGTGATTGCATACATTTTGAAGTCAGTCATGTACAATATCGGTGTGTTAAGCCGTGTAGATTATTTCTGTAACTACTACACATACATAATATTATCACTAAATGGATACCTCTTATCACAAATGCTTCCGCTACGCCCAGATTTCATTTCGACTTTTGATAAAACAACAACTATACCTTGACCTCCAATTTCATAACAACTGTAAGAAACTAAAGCTCAGCAAGTACTGGTAAAGTGTATGAGAATAAGGTCAGACTTCATTGGGTTTAGATAAGCAAATGGAATCCTAATGTGGACCCATTTTTCTAACTTCGGATACTGTGCGGAAAAATGGCCGGTTTTAGCTGAATGGTTAGATTATATCAAATGGGCTTGAATTTCGAGTGAATTTTGAAATCTAGGTCATTGAAATGGCTTTTTCCTAGCCTATATCAGTGTCACGTGTTTGCCGTGTGGTGATGGCAGAATACATTTTTGTCACCACCCCAACTCCTGCGGGAGTCGTAAGAGTCGACTAAGGAATTGTAGTGTCACTGGCCATTATTTGATAAAAGATTGATGATGGGCAGTAGCGTCATCATAGTGGACATATTACTACGATCGTCAGCCCGCTTGCCCATAATGCGATTATGGGCATTTACCTCTTAATGCGTCTATACGCATAGTTAATAGGAGAGGCCTACGTCCTGCAGTGGCCCCTAGGCGGATGGTGTGTGTGTGTGTGTATTTGTGTGTGTGTGTGTGTGTGTGTGTGTGTGTGTATATCAGTGTCCCATTGGTAAAGACCTCTCACCAGCAGGCCTAGACAAGATGCCAATCTGCAGTCACATACGATAACCTAAAAGAAGAGAATGACAGATCTTGGGTGTGCTCCCGGTTCTGAATTTGTATGGCATGGGCCGGGAATTCCTGGGTCTGTATCTTACCTAGACAGTCTGAACGAAAAGTCACGTGGCAAAGGCCGGGATAACGCTAGGTAGAAGAAGATTGTCACTTGTTCTTTCGTTCGAATCTGTAATTTTATAGTATTTTATGCAACCCTTCTTTAAGAGAGGTCAAAAAATGTGAGTGGCGTGGATAACAATTTGAGGCGAAGCCGAAAATTGTTATTAAAGACGCCACGAGCACTTTTTGACTCAGTTAAACAATGTTGCATACAGTACTTTTTCTACGACCACACACTTATTTTCAAATAAAATTGTTAATTTGAGAAATATTCTTATCAAACACAATTTTATTAATCATCAAGGTCGGGCGGGAGACGTAAAAATTAAAAAAGAAAGCTCCTCTATGGTTTACTGATCATCAGAAATGATATTTAAAATTACGCTGGCAGCCATGTACCTGTTTCATTAAGTCTTGTATACACGAGGTATCTTAAAATGCAAAAAACGCACTGCTTGTATACCCGAATGCGTTTGTAAAAGTAATGTAGGTATCCACTATGATGAGGCTACTGCGCATCATCAATATTCAATAACCAAATGGTCACTTCAACCTGGTAACTTCAACCCCTTAGTCGACTCTTACGATACCAACGGGAAGAGTTGGGGTGGTGACAAATCTATTCTCAGTCACCATGATGTAACCAAATACACTCGTACCAGGACAATACTTTCAGAACATTCTCATAACATTCGAAATGTGCCATCAAAATGCTCTCAATAAAGTTTTATTTACCATCACATCTCGTAAGCGACGCAATATCACAATCAAATATATTTTGCACCCTATTACAACGAGATAAGGTGCAATAGTAAACATTTCTGTCAGTTACGATGGACGATATGTCTTCAGAGATCATTGAGAAATCGTTCGCATTACGAGATTGGTGTAAGTCATAAGCGAATGAAAGTCATCTAAAGGTGCGTTTAAACCACAAGAGCATTCGCTGTTCTAGCGCCCGTTCTACGAAATCAACCAATCACGTTTTGTGTACCGATCGAATTTCGTAGAGTAGAAGGTTAGAACAGCGAATGCTCTTTTAGTTTGAACGCACCTTAAGTTACCACGGGTTTGTCACCGTTCACCGTCACAATTTATCTGACATACAGGGTTACTTTTTCACCAGTACAATAATTCAACATACGTAGTAGTAGTCCAAAAATACAAAATACTAGCATTTTTTTACTACCCCTTTGGAACAAAAAAACTTAAATACTAATGTTCGAACTTATCCGCAAATCTAACAGGAAATGTGGACGTATTACGCATATATCGACGTGCATAACTAGCAAAATGCTCGAACTGTCAACTGCTATGCTATTCTCTTATTGACACATTCGACGCTGCGTTCGTCAACGAGCTCGATGTCGAGACAGCCTTGTCTAAAATCCTAGCTGTTTGATTTGACATTAGGAATCGAGGCTGTGAGCGAGCTTGTGGGCGAGTTCGTCGCTGTTTTTCGTTAGAGAATACGAAGTTCATACATTAAACGTCAAACTTTCGACGCAATGTAGTTCCAGCTCACGGACACGCTGACAGCAAGGCGGTTTCCTTAGTGAATAACACTGCTGTTTGTTTAAAAAGTCATCGCGCGCGGGATAGCGGGTTGGGTCGCTCCACCCCGCCGCCTTCGTCATACCGCACCGTTAACGCCTTGTAATTAGTATGCCCATTATGTTACATATGCACAAAGGATAAATTAATAAAAATTAACAAAAAAGTGTTGATTTTATTTGATAAATGTGATCTATTATCGATACCAATGACATGATAAAATTTATTGTACCGGTGAAAAAGTAGCCCCGTATATAAGGTGCGTGTTTTAAAATTTCAAATTATTATGTTAAATTGCATAATTCAATAAAAATACATTTTTATTTTTGTTGTAAAATCTTATCAGTTGTGTCATAAAAACTTTAAGCCAGTTTAACATGTTTTGTACATTAGGTATTAATAATGTGACTAATAGTTTCTTACTCAAAATGCTTTCTAATAAAAACACATTTTAATAAAATACACTTTTATTTAATCACGACGATTAACCACAATTAAAATACACAATTGCTCCCCGCTCCCGCTGCCGCTTATGCTACATACCGCGGAAGGGTCGCTAGTGTAGGGCACGGGTCTCATCTAATGTCACGTGAAATGACTCTTGAAGGACCTTTTTGATTTGCTAGTGATGTCACTATTACCGATAAATTGATTCAATGTCGCGGAAAATGTAATGTGGGCATATAGTAAACGCGTGAGTCAATATTGTTTTTGTATCGATATGACTTGACCAAATTCAAATAGTTTATTACATGAAAGTGAGTAGTAATAAATGGTGTACAGTAGTTCTGTAGTTCTTCACAATCAGCCAGTATAATAATATGGTGGTTTCATGACATGTCATTTATTATTTCACTTATGTCAATATAATAATGATGTATGTAGGAGAGTCATGAATTTATTAAGCGCAAAGTACCTATATTTCCGTTTTTTTCGTTCGTAAAAATTTCGTACGTAACTCACACAACGAATATTATTTATTTAATATTATTGATTTATTAAGAAAGGATTATCATTTGTCAGCCTCCGTAGCCTAGTTGGTAGCGACCCTGCCTACGAAGCTGGAGGTTCCGGGTTTAAGTCCCACCGAGGGCATTATTTGTGTATAAATTTATTTATCAGTAATATTTGTTTCTTGGCCGTGACTATCTACGTATTTAAGTATCTAAGCGATGATTTATGTAATATGCATAATATATCTATCTATTACATAAATCGTCGCTTGGCACTCACATCAGAAGTTTTAATAGATCTTAACGTGGAACTAAGTCGATTTGTGTAAGATGTCCCAAGACATAAATTTCTTTATTTCATCATTATCATTAGACTATGTTAGTCCACTACTGAACGTCCTCTCCTATTAACTATGCGCATAGACGCATTAGGAGCCACGCAATAATCGGCACGCTGGGTATGATGACGCTGCTGCCCATCATCAATCTTGTAGAATGGTCAGTGCCATTTTAATCTCTAAGTCGACTCTTACGACACCCGCAGGAGGAGTTGGGGTGGTGACAAATGTATTCTTACTGCCGTCATGCCGTTGGGGTGGTGACAAATATCATCATTAGACTATGTTAGTCCACTACTGAACGTCCTCTCCTATTAACTATGCGCATAGACGCATTAGGAGCCACGCAATAATCGGCCCGCTGGGTATGATGACGCTGCTGCCCATCATCAATCTTGTAGAATGGTCAGTGCCATTTTAATCTCTAAGTCGACTCTTACGACACCCGCAGGAGGAGTTGGGGTGGTGACAAATGTATTCTTACTGCCGTCATGCCGTTGGGGTGGTGACAAATGTATTCTTACTGCCACATGGCAAGGTTCTTGTTGTAATATAGTAACCTCTGTTGTGATAGACTTTTATGATTAAGTTTTCTTTTGATATTTGTAGTATTTAAATATTTTACCCTTCACTTCGAATAAACACTTCTGTCAGTAAACATCTTCTTATATTTTATTTTACAAATTATTTTATTTTCACTGAGTATTCCAACACGTTATCAGCACGAACGCTCTGCAAAATAATGCGGTGCTTAGTATGAAGTGAAATCTGTAAAATAAATTTAGTTTTTCGTGTGTATAATATATTCCAAAAATGGGACACGAAACTGGAGATGGATCGAGTGTGAAAAATTTCCCTGCAAGCTCATCTATTCCATCTTTTTACTTGAGGAGCAAAGATGGATATCCTACGTGGAAATTTAAGATGCGCAACTACCTTTTGCACGAGGACCTGTGGGCGACAATCGTCGGTTACCCTGAAGGAGACACGACTCCAGCCTCGAATAAGGTACGTCTTGATGAGAAAGCGCTTGCAAAAATTTGCTTAACAGTAGACGGTGCAGCGATAACGCACGTTAGATGTGCTAAAACTGCAGCCGAAGCATGGAAATCTTTGCAAAAAGCTTTTGAAGATAAGGGAATGGGACGAAGATTAGCTTTAGAGCGTAAACTGTACAGATTGAGTCTGTCAGAATTTGAGAATGTAGAGCTGTATATTACCGCAGTGATGTCAACCGCACAGGATCTTGCGGATATAGATGTAGTCATAGAAGACAAATCTATTGCTGCGATACTTTTGGGAGGTCTTACACCAAAATATGAACCTCTTATTATGGCTCTAGAGAACTGTAATGTCGACGTGACCACTGATTTGGTAAAAACAAAACTGCTGAACGAAATGTCTAAGAAGGACACTTCAGCCGTTCCAACAGATTCTGTTTTTAATGTGAAACGGAAGCCTATGAAGAAGAAAAAAGGCATCGTGTGTTACGAATGTAAGAAGCCTGGACATAAGAGACCAGATTGTCCACTGAGATGTAAGAAGGGGAATGTTGATGAGGTAACTATCAATAATACTAAATCTACAGTCCTCAATACTTCTGGCAACTCTAGTAGGGACATAATCTATGTGGATTCGGGCTGCACAAGGCACATGTCTTCTCGGCGAGATTGGTTTGAGAATATTAAGTTGCAGAACCAAGGTGTCGTTACTGTCGCAAACGGTGAACAGATTAAATGCTGCGGAGTTGGAAATGTCCGTATAAACACACCCGAAAATGTTGTCAACAAAATAAGTGATGTTGCTTATGTGCCAGATTTAAAGGCTAATTTGTTGTCTGTACAAAAAATTGTAGATAAGGGTTTTATATGTGTTTTTGATAAAAATGGATGTAACTTTTATAAATCTGATAATTTTCGTTTTACAGGTGAATCTGTTGCTCATGCCTCGCCCTGCGGTGGATTGTACGTTTTAGATGGTACTGTCGATGTTTCCGAGAATGTGGCAAATAATAATTTGACACAAGGTGTACACTCTGGCTGTCAGGATAGTTATCAACTTTGGCACAAGAGGTTAGGACATTTGTGTCGCATAGGCATGCACCAACTGAAGAATCATAAGGTAGGCGTAAATTATACAGAGGTAGATAAAAATAGTTGCATCGCTTGCATGGAAGGTAAACAAGCAAGAAAACCTTTTAAGAAAGTAGCGTTTAATAGGGCTACTTCCCCACTGGAGCTTATCCATATGGATCTCTTGGGACCTGTGTCTACTACCTCTTTTCAAGGAAACAGGTACATGTTAACGATAGTAGACGATAACACACGAAAAGTTTTTGCTTATTTTATTTCTTCCAAAACCGAGGTCAAAGATAAATTCTGTCTGTTTCAAACCTTTGTTGAAAATCAATTAGACAAGAAAATTAAATCTGTTAGGACTGATGGAGGTAAGGAGTTCATAAATAAAGAGTTTGTTGATTATCTCATTTCAAAAGGTATCGAACATCAAACAACAACGCCTTACAGCCCTCAGCAAGTTGGAGTAGCGGAACGTACTCATCGTTCTATTACAGAAAAGGCGAGGACTTTGCTAGCTGAAAGCGCACTGCCGAAAGCATTCTGGGAAGATGCATTCCGAGTTGCCGTATACCTCAAGAATAGGTCTCCTCATCGAGCCCTAGGTGGACAAATTCCTTATGACAGATGGTATGGTCGTAAAGGTGATCTGAGTCATTTGAAAGTGTTCGGATGTAGAGCACTTGTTCACATACCTTCGTGTCACAGGAAGAAATTAGATGTCAAGGCAAAGGAAGCGATTTTCGTTGGTTACTCAGAAAATAAAAACACTTTTGTTTTTAGAGATCCTGCTAACCCACGAAAGTTCTTTACGTCCAGAGATGCAAATTTTTTCGAAACTTGTTTCACAGGATTAAAGCAGAGACAAACTGTTCCTGAAGTGCAATCAGACTCTATCTTATTGTTTGAAAGTGAAGAAGAGACGGAGCCTGAGAATTATCAATTCTACGATTGTGATGAGAGTACCGACATTGTGGTGGAACCTTCGCCGGTAAGCCCAGATAATGTTAAAGAGTCAGTGACGGAAGAGCAAGATTCTTCCAGTGACCCGAGGCTACGTAGTGTTGACGAGGAGCCAGCGAGTTTGGAAGAGGAGACTCTCCCTGAGCAGAGGTACCCCTCACGAAATAGGAAACCACCAGATTTCCTCACTTACAATGTATCATCAATAGATTCTAATGAGCCTACGACTTATTACGAAGCTACTCATGCCGATGATGCTGATAGATGGCGTCATGCTATGGCTGAAGAGTACACTTCGTTAAAGAAAATTCACACATGGAATTTAGTAGAAAGACCAAATAAAAAGGTCATACCATGTAAGTGGGTTTACAAGATTAAAAAGGACACATGCGGTAATATCACGAAGTATAAAGCGAGACTGGTCGTCAAAGGGTTTAATCAAGTCAAAGGAGTTGACTACGACGAGATTTTTGCACCAGTGATTCGACATTCTTCCCTTCGCACGTTATTTGCCCTAGCTGCAGAGATGGGGTTAAGAATGAAACACTTGGATGTTGATACAGCGTTCCTAAATGGAGATTTAGAAGAAGAAGTATTTATGGAACAACCTCTTGGTTTTCTAGAAAAAGGCAAAGAGAACAAGGTTTGTTTGTTGAAAAAATCCCTTTATGGCCTTAAACAGGCGCCGCGAGCATGGAACAAAAAGTTAAACGAAACGCTTTTAAAAATAGGTTTTACAGGAACGCCTTCCGAGCCTTGCGTATACACGAAACTTTTTGGTCAGGAACTCGCAATTTTGGGTATATTTGTCGATGACATAATAGTCTTCTTTAAATCTGATCTGACATTTGACATTGTCAAGAAAGAATTGTCGAAATATTTTTCGTTAAAAGATCTTGGAATCTTGAAATGTTATTTAGGATTACAAATTGAATCCGATTCCGAGAATATTAAAGTGAACCAGCGAAATTATATTTTTTCTTTATTAAAAAGGTTTAACATGACGGACTGTAAAAGTGTGAATACTCCGTTGGTTAAAAAGAATATGGAAAGAAGAAGTGATGGTCAAGTCGGTGAGCCTTATCCTTATCAAAACTTAATAGGATGTCTCATGTATCTGACGGTAAATTCACGACCCGATATTGCGTATGCAACGAGTTTTTTGAGCCAGTTTAATACGTGTTTTACTAAGGAACACTGGAATGCTGCAAAAAGAGTTCTGCAATATCTGAAGGGTACTTTAAATTATTCACTGGTTTACAGGAAGAGTGGAGAGCCTCTGAAAGGTTTCTGTGACGCGGATTGGGCTAACTGTCCGTTTGACAGAAGGTCATATACAGGATACGTTTTCAAACTTGGTGAAGGGCCAGTTTCCTGGGAGTCCAAAAAGCAACCCACAGTGGCTTTATCTTCAGCAGAATCGGAATATATGTCACTAGCGTCTGCCACTAAAGAAGCATGCTATTTACGTCGTTTCATATACGAAATAACAGGTAAATTATCTCCTATTAAATTAGCTTCTGACAGCCAGAGTGCCATCAATTTAGTTCGTAATCCGGTACACCACAGCAGGACGAAGCATATAGATACTAGATTTCACTTTATTAGGGAGAAGGTATCTAATGATGTAGTTCAATTAGAGTATATTCAAAGCAGTGATATGCCTGCTGATATTCTTACGAAGCCACTCGGTCCTATCGCACACAAACGGTGTACGGGTAACTTAGGGTTAGAAACTTAATGTTTTTGTTTTGTCTGTCACAACCTTGATTAAGGGCGGATGTTGTAATATAGTAACCTCTGTTGTGATAGACTTTTATGATTAAGTTTTCTTTTGATATTTGTAGTATTTAAATATTTTACCCTTCACTTCGAATAAACACTTCTGTCAGTAAACATCTTCTTATATTTTATTTTACAAATTATTTTATTTTCACTGAGTATTCCAACAGTTCTTTATTGAGGGTTTAAAAAAAGGTAGTTGAAAGATATTTCTCGACATCGATAACCTTTCTATCGACTTGCCACGCCACTATCAGGTAATGCGTTGTGAAATGTCCGACCACATCTGACCCCCCCTCGCTTAACGTTGCGGAAAATGACCCCCCTCCTGATATGTCCATTCAGTTTTAAACAGTAACTTGACAAAGGCTTAATTGTGATGTAATTATCGTTATTTTCCGAAATAGTTAGGGTTAATGTTTTTGTAGCAGCGCTGACACGGTAAACTATTTGTGAC
Source organism: Thaumatotibia leucotreta (assembly GCA_025490895.1). Lineage (NCBI taxonomy): Eukaryota > Metazoa > Arthropoda > Insecta > Lepidoptera > Tortricidae > Thaumatotibia > Thaumatotibia leucotreta. Next base: position 14,327 of record JALPQI010013615.1, on the reverse strand, counting down.
TATTTCAGCTATTCAAATAAAAGTGAATACATTCTGTTGTTGTTATATTCTGGCCATTTTTTCCGCAACTCGACATCAAACTTGCCTTTTTTTCGTGGTTTCAACGGCTGGCCCAGTACTTTTCGGGGACTTCTCAGTTAAGGACGTCGGTTTAAACCCCACCTACGGCGTTGATAAACTGCTGTATTTTTCCTTTCATATCTAATATTTAAATAATTGACCATAATAACCGAAATTGCTCTCCGAATCGCTAAACTGAAGTGGCAGTGGGCGGGGCACATTGCGCGTAGAACCGATGGCCGTTGGGGCGGGAAGGTTCCTGAGTGGCGGCCACGTACCGGAAGGCGTAGCGTGGGTAGGCCCCCCACAAGGTGGACCGATGACCTGGTGAAGGTCGTAGGAGTCCGCTGGATGCGGGTGGCGCAGGCCGGTCATTGTGGCAATCTTTGGGGGAGGCCTATATTCAGCAGTGGACGTCTTTCGGCTGATATGATGATAATGACCATAATAATTAAAAAAAACTTTGTCAAAACTTGTCGTTTTCAAATCGTATTCAGACTTAAGCAACGCTCGTACTAGAATAAAGTTAAACCACTATCCTATGTAATTGCTCACACACTAAACTCGACTTTAACCTATTTTACTGAAGTAATATCTTTCCAAGTTGACAGAATTTTCACCCCTATTCAACCCTCTATAGTGACTAAAGTAGCGTGTACTTAGCTTTTAATAAAACGACAATTAGGACAATTCGCAAACGCTGTAAAATAAGTTATGGTTTAAATTTTGTTAGTTTAGAGTTGGTTCTATTGTTTTAGAATAATAAAATAAACTGATTATGGTAACATGTGTTGAGAACATTAGGTAACAGTAGCAATGTACAGTCGACGTCAAAAATATCGTTACGGTTTAGGTGACAAAAATATATTTATACGACTTTATTGCCCTTACATTAAGGTCGTGTAAATAAATATATAGATATATAGATACTTAAATTATATAGAAAACAACAATGACAAAAAAACAGATATATACAGGGTGGTCCAAACCTTGACGTCAAAAAATTTTTTTTAGATTCCTCACGTCATGAGCTATCAGAATATACCCCATGTATATTAGCCGATTTTTTGTAGTTTTCGAGTTATGAATTTTTGAAATTTTGTTTTTGAAAAATTCTGGAATGAAGAAATTTATAATTTAAAAAAAAACTGTTGGGTTTTTAACTAGTTTCTTTTTGTAAAAGTATTACAACAAATAAAGCATTTACTGATAAAAAAATTAGCGTCCTCACTTTGATACAAGTAGGATAAAAAAATACCAAATTCAAAATTTTACGCTAAAAACGCATCAAAATAGCATTAATATACGTAAATAAAAAAAAATTAAACATATCCCAAGGATTTTTGGTAATGTAAAGACTGCCCTAGACCTTAAACCTTCGTAAAAGCAAAAAAAAAGTGATACTTAATAATGAGGATTTTTCGGAGTAGTCGGTCAAATAAACTTAAAAAAAAACTACAAAGTTTTTAATTTAAAAATAAAGTGAAATTCGTCTGTTTTGTTGTTCTTATCAATAAACAAAGACATAAAATACCACGAAAACTCAATTTGTGTAGTTATTCAAGTCATTTTTTTACTACTTTAAAATTTTAATTTTTTTAAAGTTTATTTGACCGACTACTCCGAAAAATCCTTATTATTAAGTATCACTTTTTTTGTGCTTTTACGAAAGTTTAAGGTCTAGGGCAGTCTTTACATTACCAAAAATCCTTGGGATATGTTTTATTTTTTTATTTACGTACGTTAATGCTATTTTGATGCATTTTTAAAGTAAAATTTTGAATTTGGTATTTTTTATCCTACATGTATCAAAGTGAGGACGCTAAATTTTTTGTCAGTAAATGTTTAATTTATAGTTATACTTTTACAAAAAGAAAATATAAAAAAAACCCAATAGTTTTTTTTTATCAATAAATTTCTTCATTCAAAAATTTCTCAAAAAAAATTTTTTAAAAAATTCATAACTCGAAAACTACAAAAAATCGGTTAACATACATGGGGTATATTCTGATAGCCCATGACGTAGGGAACCTAAAAAAAATTTTTTTGACGTCAAGGTTTGGACCACCCTGTATAATAAACGCACCATTAAACAAATTCGAACCCGGAGCCTTCAAATTCATCTTTAAAGGTGCATTCAGACCAAACGAGCATTCGCTATTTTATCCCCCTACTCTACGAAATTCGATCGTTACACAAAACGTGATTCGTTGATTTCGTAGAGCTGGGGATAGAATAGCGAATGCTCGCTTGGACTGAATGCACCTTAAGGTATTAATCATTGTACATACCTCGTCTCAAATCTTTATATCACTGATTTACTCCCTTGTAAATAAAATAACTATTCCTTATGTGAAATATAGTGAAATAAATGTAAACTAGTAGCCTTTGTAATTATCTCTCGTTTACATTATTCGTATACCATCGCAATGCCGAGGCGTGCATTATTTACTGAGCGAGCCACGTAAAGGTTGCGCGTATACTGCATTAAAGCTATGTGTACACGTGATAAGGTACTAACATTATACTGCCGTCATAGTGTCATCATCATCATCATCTCAGCCATAAGACGTCCACAGCTGAACATATGCCTCCCCTCTGGACCTCCACATGTACCGGTTAGATGCGACCTGCATCCAGCGTGTCCCGGCGACCTTCATAAGGTCGTCTGTCCATATTGATTGCATTATTTTCTATTCAAAAAATCCACCTGACCCGTATTTATGGAATTAGTCAAGTTTGTTTATTTTTTATGTAATATCAGTGTTTTTGTAATATTTTGTAAGCTTAAGATTAAGTCTTTGTAATATTATGTTAAAAGACATACATGGGTACTATGTATCTCATGTTTTGGAAGAGCGGTGTCTCCTAACACAGGCAGAAATGCTTACTGGGCGGCAACATCCCTTTTAATGTGTATCATTGACCGAGTGTGTACTTGTATTATGAATGTTTCACTAAAACAAATGTGTGAGTACCGTGAGTACCAAGCCTTATTTGAAATAGCATTTTCGTAGTATGTGAAGATGCTCCTGTCTTTCAAACTGCAGGTGCAAGACATGCATTTTTGAAACGCAGTATTACGGCCGGTGCATAACTTGATTATTTATGAATTTTCACATTATGGCTACCTTGGAAAGCCTAGTTTAAAACGGCTTAGGAAATATGGAATTATTAAGAATTTAAAGCCTTGTGGACGCGAGTTCGGTGCTTGATAATGGATACCTAGGGTCTCTGAAACATGTCGAGCGTAGTGACTAAATAGTGAGTTTAACCGTTTAATTATTATGTATTTATTTATTATGTCTCATCATCATCATCATCATCATCATCTCAGCCATAAGACGTCCACTGCTGAACATAGGCCTCCCCTCTGGACCTCCACATGTACCGGTTAGATGCGACCTGCATCCAGCGTGTCCCGGCGACCTTCACAAGGTCGTCTGTCCATCTTGTGGGTGGACGTCCTACGCTGCGTTTGCCTAGCCGTGGTCTCCACTCGAGCACTTTTCGACCCCATCGACCATCTGCTCTGCGTGCAATGTGGCCTGCCCATTGCCACTTCAGCTTACTAATCCGGAGGGCTATGTCAGTAACTTTAGTTCGCCTACCGGATCTCCTCATTTCTGATTCGATCACGCAGAGAAACTCCGAGCATAGCCCTCTCCATAGCTCTTTGAGCGACTCTGAGTGTAGAGACTGGGTTTATTATGTCTCACGAAAATTAAATTTCAAGGATTAGAATAAGCAGTTTACTTATTAAGTGTTTTGTTGATAGGTGATACATCTGTCACCACCCCAACTCTTGCGGGTGTCGTAAGAGTCGACTAAGGGATTGAAGTGTCGCTGACCATTACTTGATAAAAGATTGATGATGGGCAGCAGCCGTCATCATAGTAGACAACATTACTGCGATCGCCAATCCGCTTGCCCAGCGTGGCGATTATGGGTGTTTTCTTCCTAATGTGTTTATACGCATAGTTAATAGAAGAGGCCTACGTCCAGCAGTGGACTATCATAGGCTGATGATGATGATAGGTAAATCAGTGATATTATTTTGTCCAGTAATATCCTAAGTTTTTAAGAGATTATATTATTTCGAAAGCCACAGGCGATTGAGACAAGTTCAAGAAATTCCATAAATTCAATATTTCTCTTCCAAATCTATATTTCATTGCCAAGTCGATTCATCTTCACTTCAAAGCGATGATAAATTGAAATTTAATGTCAATAGAATATCTGAAGATTTCACGATTTATGAGTATTTTAAACCTGAAGCCAGTAGTGTGATAGTTATTTTTTTTAACTTACTGAATATCAACATAAATACGGGGATCTTACGGTTGGAGACTTTTGTAAGTGATTTTTGAATACAATTAAGTATATTCGAAACTACAATTTATGTACATAGATTAAATCTAACTAATCTACTTAACCTAACCTATATTTAAGATTGGCCCTTGTGGCATTATACCGAGGATGCTGGCGACATTTCCTCGCCGTATCGCAATACTGATGCGTTGTGCGAGGAAGTCGCCAACTCTTCGGTCTTTAGTTACGTCAACCAGACGTTTCGCGATCTCAGCAAACAATTTGCGTGCGCTGGGCCCCATGAATCTAAAATATTATTTGACTTTTTATGTGGGCTAAAGACTTCAAAAAAAAAAATTCTCTTTTTGATGCACTTGTAATGAAAAAAGTCGTTTGATACACGTGTAAAAACTTATTTTTAACTCGAGTGATTGTCGCCCTCGTTTCACTCGGGCTCCGAATTTCACACTCGTCAAAAAAAAAAAAAATTTGCACTAGCATCGATATGTAAATTCCATTCGTCTTTAGTATTATCTAGTTAACAACTTTCTAACCTAAAAGTACACGTTTTCAGTTGTAAACTGCCATATTTGCCTATAGCAAAATACCTGAGTCCGTATTTGCGCAGTCCGTCCGTAGTGATTAGTAAATTGCTTATTTTTTTATCAAGGAAACAGCAATTTACAACAGAAAACGTGTACTTTTAGGTTAGAAAATTGAAATGAATTGACTGTAAGTACTACTTATTATATTTGAAGTCTTATTATTCCGCCAGCAACCTCGGTACAATGCCACAAGGGCCATTCTTAGATATAGGTTAGGTTAAGTAGATTATTTAGATTTAATAATTGTTGTCAATGAAGTCATTAATAGGCCATTTTCACTTTTAAAGACATGGACTCTGTCTGTATCAGAGTGAAAATTAAAAAAAACCAAAATTTTTGTCAAGTTTGTAACGACAACTAAGCACAAAATTTCAGTAAAACTCAGTTTAGGTGTTAATTTTAGGAACTTTAAACAATATTACAATATAAAAATGCCGATCAAGTTTAAATTCCTAAACATAATATCGTACCCGATTATTAATATAGTTTTTCTAAATTTCACATGTAATTAAACAGATTAATATCAAACGAAATCATTTTCATTGAGCTCTCTAAACATTTAAAATGTATTGATTTCAACATTAAACATTAAATATTATCGTAAAACCCAACAGCCCATTTAAAATTCCAAATGCCAACATTTGTATGGATTTTAATCCCAATTATTGCGATATGTTTGTTATTAATGTAAATATTGGCTCAAATGGGGCGTAATAAATCCATAATTATGTATACAGTTTTTACCATTTGTTCTCTCATAGTCGTTATCGAGAATTGACTTTTTGAGCGAGTGAAAGGTAACTTGGGTTAGGAAGGTCGGATCCTGGACAACTACTAGTATAGCCGAAAGCCGTTTTTGGGGTTCCGTAGTAAACTAGAAACCCTTATAGTCTCGCCATGTCCCTCTGTCCGCAGTATAGCTCAGTGGCCGTTAGTACTAGAAATTTGCAATCTGGTATGAGTATTAATCAAGCCGACAAAGTGGTACAATAAAATATAGATAATTTTTTTTTAGTGTACCTACCTCCCCTACTAGTGAAATGGGGATGATGTTTTTATTTTGCTGTAATCATATAGTGTGGGGTATCATTGAATAGGTCCTTAAAAAAAATAAGGATCCCTAAAGAGGATGTCTTAAGTAAATAGTTTCGGAGATAGAAAATCATGAATAAATTAATATCTTGGGACATCTCACACAAGTCCACCTAGTTCTACCACGGTAAGCTCAATAATTAAGGTTACCAAGCAACGAGATACATACATATAGATACTTAAATACATAGACAACCATGACTAAGGAACAAATATTTGTGATAAATAAATACACAAATAATGCCCTCGCCGGGATTCGAACCCAGAACCTCCTGCTTCGTAGGCAGGGTCACTACCAACTAGGCTACGGAGGCTGACAACTGTGAGCGAGTGACAATGCGAGTGACATATGAATGAAAACCCGTGGTAGGAATAAAATGCCTATTTACTTAATCGGTTTGAACTGTATCAATAACTAAAAGGTTTAATAAAGTTTATGGTCTTATTTGTATTTGTATTTCTGCTTGTTTCTGATAATTTTACTCATAGTTAACAAAGACATTTAGTTTTTTTGCGAAATAGTAGATTACGATACAAGTGCGAAAAAAATTTACTTCAAAACGAGTAGTGATGAAATTACGTATTTGCTTTTCAAACGTTTGTACGTTTTTCAGTACAGATGGCCTTCCGAAGTTTCGACCGGACATAAAATTAATCACTAAAAATATTAATTGTAGTGAATGACGATAATATTGCAGTGGGACTTGAGTAATTAAACGTGGAACAAACGGGACTTGATTGTGTAATCTTACTATACATATTGACTGACGTTTCGAGCGTAAAGTTACTCTTCACGTATATAATAGTATATGTATGCCATATGCATTATGCCCGAAACGTCAGGAAAAACTAAACGTTAGTTTATGCAATTGCTTTCTGTTTATCGTCAAAATATTATTATGTGCAAATAAAGTGGCTTTAAATTTTGAAACACATTTTAATTACTGCATTATTCCTTATTCTTATGAAATAAACAGTTTATTTAATATTTTTTTATTGTCATATTATTGTGCACATGTTTCTGTTATGGTGAATTAGACCAAACGAGCGAATGCTCATTTTATCCCCCACTCTACAAATTCAACGAATTTCGACGAATCACGTTTTGTATAACGAACGAATTTCTTAGAGTGGGGGATAGAATGAGCGAATGCTTGTTTGGTCTAAATGCACCTTTACAAACTTCACAGTTAAAAATCACAGAACACGAAATATTTGGCACCCAGTAAAATTTTAGTTTCAATATAAATAGACAATTCGAAGGTTGAAAGTATGTGTTGGATTTGATACGCATCTATTTTTTTATATTAATAAAAACTGCGATACTTCGTTAGTTTTGATTACTGGTTGTATTTAATACTCTTAGTATTTCTAGATTGCCTCGTATTATAATATCATTGCCACCAAAATAATATTTTTGTTGTTACCACCTAAACGAATATTACAAAACTATAATTATTTCAAACACTAGAACGAATCCAGAAGAGTTAATATCGACGCTGGAAAGCAAACACGTAGTAACCAACACAAGGTCAAATTTTTTTTTATTGCACTTTCGGAATCTTCGATTTTTTCCGCGTCGATTGGTGCCATCCGCGTGCCGATATGATGAAAAACAAGGAAATTAGGAACTACAAATTTTCCCATTTTTCTTGAAATGTATTCTCCAAACACGTAGTAAGTAGCAAAAAAACCTCTGTTATTTAAATCAAAGCATTTACAGCACTTAAAACCGCCCGTTGTTCTGACGACGATGCTGGTTACTACGTGTTTGCCGCTCATAGATTTGAAAGTCTTGCAGTTACGCCATTTGGCAAGAAATAATATTTTGGCTAGCAGTATCAAATTAGAGAATCTTGTCTTTTACTGCGTTTACAAGGATCACGTAAAGCTAGCTACTTAATAATTACTTCACTTTTGTAGGGTGTAGGGGCTTAGATTCGCGCGCCTTAAAACGTTTTAACGTGGCAGTCGCCGCCATTGCGCATACGCTTACGACGTCACTCAGTGCGGTCCGCGGAGCGAAAGTGAGTCGAAGTGTTCGGAATTTTGAAACATTATAACGAGAATTTTGCCTAAAGTGATTACTGATTAAAATAAAAAAATTAAAACGGATAAACGCACGTATATTCATTAAATTTAACTTCATTCCGACGTTTCAAACACTTTATAGGGGTTCGTAGTCTGCGGGCGACTGACAATCGAGGAAATTTGATAGATCTACTTACATCAAAATAAGAATGATAAGTACAAAACTACCCACAAAGAATGTACTAAACCACAGACATTTTAAGGTATAATAGATATTACAAATATTGCAAATGAAGCTAGTTATTCATTATAAGTATTTTCAAAATGAAGACAAAAACATAATAAATAATCTACGCCGGTTCTATCCCTACACCTCTGACCTGAGAAGAAATCCCTTCTTTTGTATGAAAGTATTGTTAGGAAGGTATCCCAATTTTGGGACCGGCAAGAAACTCAGCGGGACACATCTATTAAAAAAACATTTGTAGTACTTCTTAAGATCCACATGCACTAAACCGAAACATACATATTATTTACATACATACGTATTTCTTATTTGTAAAAATTGCCTGTACTAAAAAGCTCAATACCGTCGTACCCATTAGTCTCACGGTCTATGCGAGCCTGTCTGCTCCTCTATTAGATGAACTATAGGATCCCAAGCTGGTGATAGTGATAAGCTTGTTTCTATCCTATTAAAATTTGAATATTTCATTATCACAATGACCTCGCCAAGTGCGAGTCAGACTCGCGCGCGAAGGGTTCCGTACCTTATCATTAAAAAATACAGTTAAATCAACCTATCTCAAAAACTGTTAGAGATAATTTAATCAAACTAAAATTCGTTGATAGAGTTTATTAATATGCAATATTTTTTTTTAGAATTTTATAGCACGTAGTTTAAAAAATAGAGGGGGGGGGGACACATTTTTCAGACTTTGACAGCTGATGTCTCAAAAACGGTTAGCTTAAATAAAAATGTGATATATAAACCTTTATATCATTTTCAAAGACCTTTATATTGATACCTCACACGCTTATATACAACTAAAAAAAAATTCTATCCCTGAGTTACATGTATGGAGGGCCCCAACCCCAATTATTTTTTTTACAATATAGTATCACAATTTTGTAGCGGTCCATAAAACACATATCATTACCAAATTTCATCACTGTAGCATTTATAGTTTCTGAGCAAATCGGCTGTGACAGACGGACAGACGGACAGACGGACATGACGAATCTTTATAGATTCGTCATGTCATGTATTAGGGTTCCGTTTTTGCCATTTTGGCTACGGAACCCTAATATTGTCTGTGGTTAAGTAAATTTTTCTTTGTGGATAGTTTTTGTACTTATCTTTTTTATTTTGTTTGTTAGAAACATCGGGATGAAGTTCAATTTAATTAATATACTATCCGTTTCTATACTTTTATTTCATGAGCAATCATCTCAGTAACCGAAGAAAATATTAAAGTGATTAATTTTATTAACAATGTTAGTTTTTAATTTTTTTATTTGGACGTATTCAAAGTAGGCTTTTTTTTTTGTTAGTATAGGTATATTATACAAAGTTAACGTTGTGTTTATATTATAATAATTAACTACATGATTATTAATGAAGATAACTGATACTGCAGATATAGACTGAGCAAAAGTAGTATAAAGATAAAATGACATACTTTTTTAGTCGTTTCTTCTGTCCAGCGTGGACGTTTCTTTATTATTTAATAGGATCTCATTATGTTTTCTATATATAGGAACCAAGTTCATATTGCGTTTATATTATTATAAATATTATAATAATTTATCTTCATGGAAATGATTGATACTTTAGATACAAGATAAACAACTAAAAAATGTTATCAGTCTCAAACGTGCTAGATAGAAGTACTTATAGATTTTTTAGTTGTTTATCTTGTTTAAACTGGGCTCAATTGTTATACTTTGCTAAAACTATACATTTTATAAAAGTCTAATTATGATTTTTCAAGATAAAGGTATACTTATACGTTTCGTTTTTAATTTAATTATTTCATTTTTGATTATTACACTTCAAGTGGTTTGATTTTCATATTTAATTCCTTTAAGTCTCTTCTCATTTTTAACGAAACATTTGAAAAGTCGTGTGTTTTGTTTCGCGATTCCATTAAAGTCACTTTAAAAGTCATCCTAAAAATGTTGGCAATACATTTAATGCATTTGAAAATACTTACAATACGAAAACAAAATAGTGTTACAGCACTGGGCTCATTGAAATTATCTAAAGCATGTGGTTTAACACTTTATTACCGTTACTTTTAGTAAACTTAAAGTGGGTTACTGCGTTTTTGCCATCCACAAAAGCGATAGAAAAATGCTATTTCATACATTTGTTGACGTCGGTTACTACGTGTTTGCTAACTGTAAAAAAACAACCAAAACGTAGTAACCCACATAACTCCACTTGTAATAACTTATGGTGAAATTTATTTAAATGAAATTAAAGACAAAAAAAATGTGGATATTGTGTCCAATTTTTAATAAGATGTGTCCATAAATACGAAAGTTATGATTTTTTTTTCAAAACTCGGGAGGTTTTTCGGCTCTGGTGAACAATTTCATTTTTGTGGGTTACTACGTGTTTGCTTTTCGCCGTCGATATGTCATTTTAGTCTTCAAATATTCTGCGAGTTTCCAGAAATATCACCTTAAAATACGTTTGATTACTCATCATCAATCCTTGTTTAGATAGGTCTCATTATATCTTGATTTAGTATACCCTATTACCAACACATCTAGATCTCAAAATAATTTAGTGTCAAAATGGCTAAATCCCAAAATACTTATTTATTTACCTCGTAACACCGGATTTATAAAGGTGCATTCACACCAAACGAGCATTCGGTATTCTATCTCCCAATATTTCAAAATATCATAGTCTCATAATAACTAACATACACCTTAATTAAGCTTGCCGTGAGACTGTAAGATTATCCCAAAATATTTATTTATTTACTGTCTGTAATAAGCCGCATCGCTGACAAATCACGTTAGCAACCGTGAAGTGCGAATCTTCTCACAACGCGGTGCCAATTCTGGTTCCGGACGATAGGCGCACAGACAGACAGACATATCACTGGATCAACGCCAGGAATAGCCGTGAATATACTAAAGTGTTTTGTTTAGTGGAAGTGTAAATAAATAAATGTATTACGCCGTGTGGTGACGGCAGTAAGAATACATTTGACACCACCCCAACTCCTCCTGCGGGTGTCGTAAGAGTCGACTATGGGATTGAAGTGTCACTGACCGTTATTTGATAAAATATTGATGATGGGCAGCAGCGTCATCATAGTAGACACATTACTGCGATGGCCAATCCGCTTGCTCAGCGTGGCGATTATGGGCATTTACCTCCTAATGCGTCTATACGCATAGTTAATAGGAGAGGCCTACGTCCAGCAGTGGACTATCACAGGCTGCTGATGATGATGATGTATGTACAAGGGTTTGATGAAAATAGAGCATCATGCGATCTTTACTTATATGAAAACTACCGAATCAAAATTCACTATATTTATTACACGGGTCCACCTAAAATAGGGTAAGCAAAGGCAAGACGGGACCTGTGTGCTGGTACAGTGCCAAGAGGGTGATATAGCGGCAGTGTGCAAGTACACTCCTCTTTGCACCATATTTTAGGCGTTGATGCCAAACAAATACTACATTTTACTTCGGTAATGGCGTGAATATGTGTCTTGTATTTTTATTGGGATAAAAAGGAATAAATATCTTGGGACACACATCACACTTTATCAGCCTATCTCAGTCCACTGCTGGACGTAGGCCTCTCCTATGAACTATGCGTATAGATTAGGAGGTAAGACTTTTTTTCACTTTAGATAATCATTATATATTTATAATTTCAAAAAACAATGTATCCACCCACCTAATCAAACAGTTTATTTATACTGTGGTCCATCTCTCACAAGGCGACTCTCAAGCAATTTGCGTTTTATACCCGTATTCTACGCGTCGCTTGTATGTAGCCACCATATTGATTCACGACCTTGCGCACACGACGAGACGCGTCGACGACGCGTTTGATATTCAGTCGCTCGCGACAATCGTGCTTGTCGCACGCTACTCGAGTCGCATACGCGTTGCAGACGAAATGACGGCGGCGGAACTAAATTTTAATGTTAATTTCGTACAGGAGGTGGAAACATATGTATGTTTATATAATTATAAGCTGCCCAACTGTGTCAGGAAAGATGTAACAGAAAAGGCGTGGATTGAGATTGGAAAAACTACAATTCAATTTCTTTCCTATATATGTACGGATGCACCCAGAATAGTTTTTTTATGTTTGCGCTTGTTTTTTTAATAAATATAAATATATAGCAAAATATTGTCTTCATCACTCGAGTCACTAGACATTATCGCACGAATGTTGTTCCGTAACTGATGCAAAATAGTCTCATTGGCGTAGCACCGTGTGCGCAAACGAGTAGCATACCGGTAGGCGAACATGGTTTGCGTCTCAGTCGCGTAGCATTTGAATAGCCTCGTAAGAGATCTGATGGGCTTTAGCCTACGTACTTTCATAATATAGTTAGACTTTGACTTTATAATTTATCTGTTATATATTCATTTTTCGTAAGTTTCGTAGCAGATCTGTTCCATTAAAATGTCCAAATTTTGATTGGACTGCTTCACGATAACGCATACTAAAGATTAAACAGCAAAAATGGTTGCATACAATTAACTTATACCACAATTACTCAATTTTCTTGTTTTAATGTAGTCAGCATTCAATTTATTATTAAATTGCCTATTATTTGAGAGTACCAAAAAGAATAAACCATCAAGTTTACTCTCGTGGGCTTTTAGTTCGATTAAAATTGCTTATCAGCCACTGGATCAACAGTCTGTGGAGACCTTTACGTAAATATTTGAGGAAAATCGTTACTTTAATAATCTGCAGTCGATTTATAAGATAATTTGCTGATGGTAGGACCTCGTGCAGGGTCCGCCCGGATAGCTACCACCATTATACTCGTTAACCTGTCGCTAAATAGTTAGTACTGTGTTCCGGTTTAGGGGTAAGATAGCCGGTGTAATTACTGGCATATAGGCAATCCATCTAAGTACTCAGGGTAGGCAGCGCATAGGCGATTTTTTGGTCACTGGTCATGGGTCTCTGGATGCCTAGCCAAGTTGCCAATCGCTAACGCTTAGTAGCGTATCGTACTTTTCCCTCTCTGTCTCTCTTTCATATTAGTGCAGTAAGACAGTTAGCTGCCTTACGTTTACGATTGACGATTAAGCGCTAGCGATTGGCAACATGTCTAAGCACCCAGTTCCCGCTTTCCATCAGGTGGGCTGAGAGTTTAGTTGTCTACCTTCATCACATAAAAAAATATATTTATTAATCGTAATAAACTAGAAATAAATAAATAATTGTCATAAGGAAATATACAAATCGACCTATATTCTCACTGTAGGTAATATAAAAAATACTTGCATTATGGGTATTAAGAAACTATATAATGTTACACCTGCATAACAAAAAAAACGGTATAAAATATGCAACCACTTTTATAAAACAGGCTGTTGTTCTATAATATAATAAAATCACAATGTTAATCAAATTGAAAATATAATCAAGATAACTCCATTTATTTAATGTACTATAGATTTATAAAGCGCCATATACGAAACTCAAAATTTCTTATAATCGATTTTTCAAGAACTAGGAATAGTACTGAAAAAGTTGTCTTCAATTTAACCACCTAACACGGCAGCCAGCATTTCACCCTGAAATTACATAAAATATTACATGACAACATTCAGACAAAGTACGCAAAAGAGGAATATTAATTTCAAAATTCAATATGTTCATAAAACCTGTCTAAGAAACTTACTCCGTTATTCAACGACTCCTAACTAAACGAACCGCTACGTATTGTTTGTTCCTTTCGCTCTTATAGACTTTGGTAAAACCGAAAGAGAAAACCAATACTTAGCTGATCAGTTAGAGAACGTTTATGAATAAGGGGCTTAGAGACACCAAGGGAGACAAAGGCTGGCAGCTTCCTCGCTCAAAGCATTATCTTGGCAACCCAGCGAGGAAATGCTACCAGCGTCCTGGGTACCATGCCACAGGGGGGCATTTTTCAGAGCGTAAACGGACATCTCATTCATCTGGTCACTTTTTTCGTAAGTCACTGCATTTTTTGGTAC